>JAQJVL010007332.1:0-24510 GCA_035578905.1 Stictocephala bisonia | reverse complement strand
GTAGGGAGGGTAACCTGTAAATCGCGCCCTGTGAAAATCGCGCCCCATGCGTCGTCACGTCAACCCTCGTCAACGTCAATTAGCACAATATTAACCCTTCGCACTTTATCCATTCATAGGTTAGGTTAGGTTAGGTTAAAAGACTAAAGAGAAAGCTACCAGGTATAAACCGGGAGGTGGGCTATTCCCGGTCATTCCCCTTATGAAACGGCTGTCAAGTGACGCTCGCGGCCCGTGACTCAGAGGTTCAGGTAGACAGGGCGCGATTTACCCAGATTTTTGATGGGGCGCGATTTACACAAGGCGCGATTTTCATGCATTCGTAGGGAGGGGGCGCAATGACAAAGGCGGTGCCGAAAGTGATAACCGTGATCCATAACAAAAGATATGTGTATATGGCACTTCTGTTACTGGGTGGAAGGAAACTGACCGTCCGGTAATTCCTTGGAGCCACTACATGGTGGTAGCAATGAATACACAACTATAAGAAACGAAAAGCAAATGTAAAAAGTTAGACTACTTTTTTCTGATTTAGCTATCTTGGTGCGGCCGCCGTTAGATTGAGCTTCTAGTATGGCAGTTCAGAGTGAGACAGAGAATGACAAAGAGGGCAGCTCGACCGCTGGAGAGAGAGAGAGAGAGAGAGAGAGAGAGAGAGAGAGAGAGAGAGAGAGAGAGAGAGAGAGAGAGAGAGAGAGAGAGAGAGGGGGGGGAGGGAGGGAGGGAGGGAGGGAGGGAGGGAGGGAGGGAGGGAGGGAGGGAGGGAGGGAGGGAGGGAGGGAGGGAGGGAGGGAGGGAGGGAGGGAGGGAGGGAGGGAGGGAGGGAGGGAGGGAGGGAGGGAGGGAGAGAGAGAGAGAGAGAGAGAGAGAGAGAGAGAGAGAGAGAGAGAGAGAGAGAGAGAGAGAGAGAGAGAGAGAGAGAGAGAGAGAGAGAGAGAGAGAGAGAGAGAGAGAGAGAGAGAGAGAGAGAGAGAGAGAGAGAGAGAGAGAGAGAGAGAGAGAGAGAGAGAGAGAGAGAGAGAGAGAGAGAGAGAGAGAGAGAGAGAGAGAGAGAGAGAGAGAGAGAGAGAGAGAGAGAGAGAGAGAGAGAGAGAGAGAGAGAGAGAGAGAGAGAGAGAGAGAGAGAGAGAGAGAGAGAGAGCGCTGCGTATCGGCAGCCGCGCTAAGCTAGTTTCGTCTGTTTCAGGAAGTCTTAATATATATTTGTATACATTGATAGTACTCTAGTTTAGTGTGTGCGTCATAAAAAAATATTTTTTGGGGACAAAAAAATATGTACAAGAAGAAATAGACATTGAAATCTCGCTGGAAATTGTTGCAACAATAACTACCGGCAACGAACAAAAAGATACTTGAATTAACAACATTTTAGGGTGTAAATATCGGTAAAAAACAAAATTGTATTGATTACCTTAATTAAAAGAGTCCTCAGTGAAAACAGATAAAATTAAGACAGAAATACACCGCGAGAAAGAAGAAAGTTCGGGAAGAACATGTAATCAAACTCCCACGCTCTATTTATCGTGAATTGATGAAATAATGAGCTATTGATGGAAAATAACAGCGGCTTTGTAAAGCATGTGAGTGTAATAAGGAGCTTTGGGAATCGAAGAACAAAGTGGTTAGTTTGATGACGTGTGTTTGAAGGGGTTTGGCCACGCCCACTAATTGGCAACTCAAGGCCAGCCATAATTAACGGAAAATCAACTATAGTCTCTACCATATGAGAGGTTTTTTGTACCCCCTTGATTTACGTACATTGTACTTATCTTGGTTTGAATCCACCCTGAGGTATGGAATTGTACACTGGGGAGGTACTTTCAAAGATATTTTAAAACCACTAATTATAGTACAGAAACATGCCATTCGTACAGTTTGTAGCGTGGGGAAGTTTCATCCCTCTGCTGAACTTTTTAACTTTCTTAATGTCATGAATTTCAACCGTATTTACACATATTCAATTTTAATGTTTGTCAAAAAATATAGTTCAATTTTTAATCATGTAAACGTTATTAAGTACACTAGGCATGTCAGTAATAAAATGTTGATTTTTCCTCTGTACAAAAAAGAAACTAGTAGAAACCAATGTTATTTTAAATGCACTTTAATGTTTAATAAATTTTTAAAAAATCTTAATATTAATGAAAAACTTTCTAATTACAAGACAAACTTAAAAAAATTACTTCAAACAATAGATTAGAAACCTTGTATATGCTTATTGAATCTTATAGTATTAATACATTGTTAGTATATTTATGGCATATGTTTAAATGTGTAATGTATATATTATGTTTCATGTTTTAGTTTAAAATAATTAACAGTGTTGTGTTTCCTTTATATTTTTGATGTAGAAATAGTGAAGTAAGACTGCTAGAAGACTAAGTTTAATTTTAAATGTATTCTTCAATTTCATTTTAGCCGAGCGTGCCTTGTGCACATGGCAAACTGTTTTATAAAAAACTTATTATGTGAATAAAGATTTTCTTATTCTTATTCTTATTCTTATTCTTATTCTAATTAATCGCTCAATCGCGCATTTGGCCAATTGAGAGGGTTTTTATGATCGAATGAAAATTCAGTTTGATTTCGTGAAGAATGTCTATCACTTCAGTGTAGATAACAACGACTTTACTGCCGGTAAGTGATGTCTAGGTATAATAATACACTGATGGCTCCATAGTACAAAAGAAGATGGGAAATTATATGTATAACACCAGTTGCTCGTTTTAGTTCTTCACCACCCTGTGATGCAACAATGTGAGACGACTTGCCTACAGTAGAGTTCACCACCTAATTGTCTTACCTACAGTAGAAAATACTCGTACTATAAAACATATTTACGCCATCTGCAGATACCGAAAGTTCTTCCGGTCAAAATAGGTTATGTGCCCGCAAGTAAAATCTAAACTTTTTCCTATAAACTTGGGGCGTTCTAAAATGATGATATTTTGTTAGACAGTATGAGAGAGGTAACCAACAGTGATCTAGTGCCAATCCGGCCAGTGTAGGTCGGGTGGCACCCGTGATCAGCTTAGGTAGCATCCGTAATCAGCTTGGGTTAGGTTAGGTTAGGTTAGGATAGGATGTTTCTCAATTCAGCCCCAAAACAGTCCTGTTAAGAAAAAAACTCTGTGTGCATATAGCCTATTTTAACCATTCTTGTCGGGGTTTGTTCTTGATTGTTTATAAACAAAGGAACGGTAATTACACTCATTTCTTTATACATTTCTTAACTGCAATCTTTCATCCGTAGTTTCTAATAAAGTATAAAAGTGATTTGTTTTTATCGACAGTGATGTAATTACCGTAAACAATTTAGCTAACTAGAGACGAGATTGTTAGTGACCACTTTAATAACTCTGAGGTTTCCTTTAATATAATAACAATCGAACCCAAACGTAAAAGAGCAGATCTCTGATACAGTGCATATTTCACAGTCGAATATACAAGGTGGAAAATTTATTTGTAAACGTTTTCACAACTGTTGTATAACCTCACTTGTAAAAGTTAAATCTTGTACATCATCACGGTTACAAAGAACCTACTTTTTGACTCATTAGCGACATTTCATTTTTTTTCTGGGGGACGGCCCGCGAGGAGTAGAACGAAAATCTTCAATGTAAGCCTAGGTCGAATTTGTTATCAAATGAAAGGTCTATTCAAGAGAAAATAACTGTCGCAAATCGGACTTCGAAAGGTTACAACATATCTTTGTATTATCCTTTTCAGAGTTAATTTCTAAGCAGCTAATTTTAACAATATTATTTATCCGCAACTTAACGGTTCTAAGTAAATTATTCTGATAACAAATTACATTTTGTGGAACACAAAATTTAACGGTTCTAAGTAAATTATTCTGATAACAAATTACATTTTGTGGAACACAAATATAACAAAAATTAAATTATCAAACTATCTATGGGTAAAAATAATAATTTAACAATTAGTGTCGTACAGAAATTGTGAAAGCATTTCCATATCTTTTTCCACCTTGTATGTGTAGGTTTTATACTTACGAAAGTCGTCTTTCGGTGTTAAATTATTAATTGTAGTCACATCTATCCACTGTATGTTGGTCCGTAAATAACAGCTTCAAGGAGCCCAGACACGATGTTGGATGGTCACACGTAGTACTATATTTTCGATATTGGAAAACGTCATGTGTGTAAATTAGTTACCCAAGTAATCTTTACGAATGTAAATCCACTGTGCATAGAGTATCACTGGTAGGTGAGTTAACGACAAGGGAAGACTATACGTACGGTTGGATACTAACCACTCAGGTTTGTTTTATATATTTTTAATAATTTTTCTAATTTATATATTTTTTATGAAAAAAACTTCACTTGACACTTGCTTGTGCGTGAGCTTTATTCAACGAATTAGGTTACCGACAGTTCGCTCAGTCGGGAATTCGAACCTTGCACCCTGCAGACCAATGACTTTGCCGTTGAACCACCACACAATTACTAGTATTGTGCGTATTGTCACAGTCCCGCCTGTGGAATACACCCCAGGAAACAAACTTACATTCCTTGAAAGTCAAAGATATATCTAATTAGATAACGTCAATTTAAGTATGGGGATTACTTTGAATCAAAGATAGGTTGTCATGTCAGTGTTAGAGATGCGGTTATGTCGACGATGGAAGATGACGGTCGGGAATGTCCGTTAGTACGGTGCCTGTAGATCCATCAGGGCCTAATGGAGACAGGTGTAAGTGTCTTAGGAGATAAGTCGGCAGCATTTCTGGACTTAATTAGATGAGTTGGACACGTGAGGAATGCAAATGGACAATAGATAAGGCCGCAGGTGAGGTGTCGGCTCCCTTCCAATCTCGGACCTTACAAGGTTGTAACTAATTAACTAGCGATATTGTGGCCCGAAGAAAACAACCATATTTAGTAGAATGTATGAATATGAATACAAACTGTGCCATAACGATACAATTTCCCTTCCTTCACACGATTCAAGTCCAGCCACGTCCTCTTGATGAATGATTCACACATTCGTCAACAGCGTTTTAAATAAACAGCCGATTTCTCGCCCAACACGTGCAATGTGTATCCGAAACTTTTCGACACCTTTAGGGGTTATCTTGTTTGGTATAATCGTTGGATAGTAACAATGTAAAATATATCAGTAAGTAATGTGTTTGTTGCCCCTCCCCTCTGATTGAAGTTGTTATATTTGAAATTTGTTAAAATTTTTAGTAAGTTAAAACATGCTACACATTGATTATTCTTATGACCCTGTAAAATGGGACCTTACGCTATTGGTAAAATAGTTCTGTATCTCTTAATTATGCTATTACAAAAACTAGACCCAGTCAAGTAGTATTCCTATATTTAACGACTTAATACAATCACGTTGGCTACAATGAATTTTTTTACTTTTTCCCATATGCGGTAGCATTGAAAAGGTATTGCTATCGTAAAAAAAATGTATTTTACAAGTTGGTCTAAAAATCCATTTCAGGGATGGATGGCTGAACCCCAAAAAGTGGGGTTTCGAAAGAAAAAAAAAATTTGTGTCTGTCTTTGTGTTTGTGCTCTTTGCTGGAGACTAAACGGATGGATCAATTTTTGTGAAATTTTGTATGTAGGTGTATTAAACCAATATCTCCAGATAATTCTTTCTCTTTTTTTAATTTTAGTATTTTATTCTTATGGGAAAACATACAAAAATGAAATTTTCTCAAAAACGGATTTTTATTGAATTTTCAGGAAATATGTGAATTATAATTTAAAATACTTGAGTAAAACCCGCATTTCTCTAACTTAGTTATGGCAAAAAACATATTTGGGGATCAAACTGGTAATTTTCATAGCTTTTATTTTTTATTGTTTAATATGGGAGAAAGTTTGTGCCAATTCTTTGGAACAATTTATTTCTGTTTAATTTAAGTCAATTGTCCCCACAGTATTTTTCCATGATTCAAGATCGTAGTGTTTATGAACTGTTTCCAGTGTGAATCTAGTGTTCGAAATGTCTTTGATACGTGTAACATTGTAACAGACAACAAAAATAATTATTTTTGATTATAAAAGTTATTAGAGCGGTGGTTAGTTTGTGCTAATGTTCCTTTTAATATATCTGTATTGTAACATTTTTCTTTCGTTACATGTGATAATTAAGCAAATTTGCACCAATTAATATTATTAATTAAATCTGCAACAACAAAGCCTCACGTTGTCGCGTCAATCTGTAACGTTGTGCCTTTGTTACATTATTTATTCTATTTATTTTAATTTATTGCTTAAATTAAAATAATGATATTCAATAAATCAGAATTCTTTAATTTATTTCTTTTTTGTTTCAAAGCATTTATTAAAAATTTGTGACTTGCTACCTTGATGAGGTTATCGTATCACCTTGATTCAATATTTGATTCTTGAAAACAAGAGTAGCAGAGATTTGATTTATTTTATTTTATAACATGATAACTCTTAATTTTTTTGTTCTCAGGGTCTTATGGGTAATTCGGTGAGAAAACGTAGTATAATGAAACAAAATTTACTTTACAAAATTTAATTTATTTTACATTATTCAAAATCATTACGTTACTCAATTAGTATTTGCAATACAATAAAAATTCAATTTCAATATATTAAAAATGACAATCAGAACAATATTATTTAAAAAGTTGATAATTGATTTTTAGATTATAACTTAAATTATTAGTAAAACTTAGCTGAGCGTCCTCGTGGTCTTGAAGTTCAACCGCGTGGTTTAATAGACTGCATCGTGCTCCTAATACACATACTTTAATCTGATATTAAATCGTAAAGCACCACTTGTTTATCTTTATCAAAAATGACTTTAAAGAACAAAACTACCTTTGAATTTTAATAAATTCAAAGAATAAAAAATTTACATGCCCGAAATCGCGGGATGTCGATGGATGATGACATCCTTCACGTTCTATGATCTGACTTTGAATGGGGAGAGAAAACGTCTCTTCACCGTTGAAGTTGGATTCCCGCCCTTTTTCTTTTGGGTACGCGACTATGACCCTTCTGGGTATATCATGATGTGGCTGTTTTGACAGCTGCTGCGGCCTACGGGCAAATTTGGATGTGATATGTCCCGTTTCTGATTGGTCCTTGGCACGAGTTGACGTCTACGTTGTTTAGTACATTGAAATTGCGGGGAACCTGGGGGTTTTTGGGGGGAAATTTCCTTTTTGATTGTTCCTCCTTTTTAAAAGTTTCTAATTTTTAAAGATTGAAATTTTTGGGGGAATTTTTTTTGCTTCATTTTTTATTGTTGAAAAAGGATTTGTTTCCCCGTGATTTTTTTGCTGGGCTCCGGTTTTTCCCCATTTAATTTTCCCAACGAAATTCTCAAATATGATTTAAAATTTTTTTTTTTTAATTTTTTTATATTTCTTTCTTTTTTAAATTTAATTTATTTTTATTTAAAAATTTTTTTTGGGCTATCAATTTGGTGGACCTGTTAATTCCCCCGTTTTTTGCAAAGGTTTTGAGAAACGCGAGCAAAAATTTGTTTAAAAACCCACGTTTCGCAAATTGTCGTTTGTTTTAAGATAAGTTTTAGTTTTATTAAAACTTTTTTCATTTGGTAAATTTTTAATAAATTTACAATTAATTTAAATTTAAAATTTATTTTTTTGGTTTACTTTATTATCTTTTTTCCAAATTTAAAAAAATCCATATTTACCCAAATTTGCCCAATTTAAATAATTTTTCAATTTAACCCAATTTAACAATTTTTTTAAATTTTTAAAATTATAAAAATTAAAAAATTTATTCTTTTTGGTTTTAAAAAATTTTAAAAAATTTCATTACATCCTCACTTTTATCAATAAAAATTTTTTAAATTAAAATTTTCCTTTCCTAATAGTAAAAAAATTTTTTAAAATTTTTTTAAAATAAAATTCCTTTATTTTAAAATTTTAAAATTTTTAAAACTCATTTAAATTGTATATTTTTGTTTAAAAAGTTAATATTTAATTTTTTTTTTTTTTTTTTATTTATTACAAGTTAAAAAAAAAAAATTTTTCTTTAGTTTTGGATAAAAAATTTTTTCAAAAAAATTAAAACATTACTTCTGAAATTTAATCAATAATTAATACTTCTTAATTTATGTAAAAGTTTTTTTCTTTTTTTTAATTTTTTTTTAAAATTTATGTTTTCTTAAAATTTTTTTTTAAATTTTCCCCAAATGAAAATTTTTTCATTTGCTGTCCCAAATTAAAAAAATTATAAATCTAAAAAACAAAACATCATCAAAAAAATTTTAAAAGGGGTTTATTTAAAATCAATGAAAATTTCCTTATGAAATAAACCCCAAAATTTAACAAGTAATTTCAAAATAACAAAATAAAGTATCGTTATGGTTACACTTAAAAATTTTAAATTTAATTATAATTACTTCTTTAAATTATTTTTTCACATCTTTTTTTAAAAATTCACATGATATTTTTTACAGAACTTGTTATATATTTATCGGTCTTTAAATGAATAATCATTTATTTATTTAAGTATTTTTTAAATTTTTTTTTAAATTTGTAAAAATTTTTTAAAATTTTTTCATATATTTCAAAAAAATTTTAAAAAACTTTTTTTAACCATTTTTAAATTTTAACTTCGACACCCAATTTTAAATCCTTTTTAAATGTAAAAATTTTTTATAAAAAAATTTTAAAACCATCTTTTAGATACTTAACCCCGTTATCACCCTTTAAAACCCCTTCTTTTAATTCTGAAAACCTTTTATCAATCCATTTCCCATTTTTAATTTCCTTTTAAATTTTTTTTTACCCTTTTAAATTCTTTAAAAAAAAGTATGTTATCAACCCTAAACCATTTTAAGTTTTATATATTTTTTTCTTTTTATCTTTCTTTAATTTCTTGAATAAATTCTTAAAAACTAACAGTCCACAACATTTTAAAATAAATCTTATCTAAAAAATTTTAAATATAAAAGCCAATTAATCAAAAACATTTTAAAATTTACTTTTTCAATAATAAAATAACCCTTATATTGTCAAAATTATAATCAACCCCTGTTAAATTTTTAAATTTATCTTTGTTTAAAAAATCAAAGACCCCTTTAAAATTTTTTACATTTTTTATTATTCAACAAATGTTTAAATTTTTAAAGTTGTACTTTCATTAATTACAACATTTACAAATAAGTAAAAGGGGATTTTTATACTTATTATTTTTTTGGGAATGAAATTCATCAGTCCTTAATAAAAAGTTACAAAAAAAACGTAATTTTTGAAATACATGGTCACATTTAAAAAAATTTTAATATAAAAGTATGGATTAACAACAATAAGTTATCAACCCCTTTTTTTTAATCAAAAAATAGTTTTTTTTATCCCTTGGGTTTTAAATAAAGATGCATTACATATTTCTTTGTCATTGATGCGGGGTTATTATTATTATTTGTTATTTTAAAATTTATTAAAAAAATTTATTTTTTAATTTTTTTTAGTAAAAAAATTTAATTTTTTGAATTATTTTTATATTTACATTTTAAATTTTTTTAATATTTAAAATTTTCAAAAAAACCCCTTTGTCATTTTTTCATTTTAAAAAATTTCTTCTTTATAAATTTTTAAAACTTGGTTTTGTTTTTTAAATTTATTTTAAATTTATTTATTTTTGCTATTATTTTTTTCCCTTACTATTTGCATAATATTTATTTTTATTTTTATTAGTTTGAAATTATTGCCAAATTGGGGCCTAGCAGTGGGGCCCGATTCATGCGTTTTTGGTTTGGGGGGACGGGGTTGTAGTGCCCCCAGGGGGGCCCCTGATGTAAATGCACGCGCTTCGGGTTTTTGTTGATTCACGGCCCCTTTGGTGTTAAAGGGATGTACGTTTTAAAATTTTTGGGAAAGTAAAATTGTTACGCCAGGGGGGCCTTGAGGCAGGACGTTTTTTGGAATGATTTTAAACCCCATGTGTTAAAGTATGGGGCCGGGTTTTGGGAAAACTTTGTAAGTGTTCTTGTAGGTATTGGTTTTCTTCGGGAATTATTGCTTATTATGACAAAAGTTAAAAAAAGTCACTCCTTTTATAAATGGATGGGGGTCCAAGTGAAAAAGTTTTACACTAGTTGACTTGTTTTTTTTTTAAATTTTTAAAAAGGATTAAAAAACCCAGAGTTAAAGTTTGAAAATTTGGCCCGGTTTAAAAAAACTAGGTCTTGTAGTTTAAAAGTTGTAATGAATAAAAATTTAAAACCCCAACCTATTTTTTTTAAAATTTGGGTTGTGGAAGTAACTAAGATGATGACCCCAAAGGTTTATCATGTGTCCAAAATGGGGGCCCTTATCAAGTTGCTGGTCTTGAGGGAGGGAGTCCCGGGAGCAGAAAGTTGACAGGGCCATGTAACGGGGGTTTGTTTCATGGGGTGTGTAATGGGTCGGTGCCCCGCAAAAAACCATGGCTTGGGAAAAGGTCGGTCCCCCGAACCCCCCTGGGTTGGACCACATGCTATTTGTGCCATACATGTCCACTTTTAAAAATGCCCCTTGTTGTCGGGGTTTTTCCCTGAAATTATAATTTTACTGATGGTTGTTTAACTATTTTTCCCTAGTGTCCAACAGTATAAATTATTTTTTTGCAATGTCATTCTCCCTAAAACCCTTTTTTAATTAATTATTTTTATTTTATAAAAATATACGAAAATTAAATTACTGACTGCTAATTATTAAAAGGGTTTTAAATTCCCATAAGAACAAAATTGATTGAAAAATTATTTAAAAAAAATTTTTAAAACAAACTCATTTTTTTAAATCATTTTTTTTTCTTTCCTGACTTCCCAACATTGAAAAGTGAAAAATTCATAAAAAATTATCAACAACATTGCATTTAACACTTTTTTAAATTAAAATTTGTGATTCTTTTCACGGTTCTTGTATCCTTCCCGTACTAAAATTTCCCCTAAAAAATTTTAATTTCATTATTAAAATATTTCTTTTCTCATTTTAAAATTTGTTTATTTTTAAATTAAAATTTAAGGGGTTTGGTCTAAAACATGATTTTGGGTTTAAATGGGGTTTGATGCTACGGACCCACTGTAAGCTTTTGTTTTTAGAGCTTCGCCCAAGGAAAAAACCAACAAAAAATGTAATCCTGTCCCATTGTGTGAAAATAGATTTATTGGCTTTAAAAGGGAAAAAATTTAGTTTTGGAAAAAGGGGACTATTTGGAAATTTATGTTCGAAATCGTATGTTTTAACCTGGGCAAATTTTCCTTCTAAAATTTTTTAAATTAAACAAAAAACTTAAATAAACCCTTTCAATGAAATTTAATTGAGTTTTTTTAAACTAAACATCAAATTTGCTTTTTAAAAATTTTTAAAAAAGAAAACCCCTTTTATCTCGTAAAACATAGGTTATTTCATATTCTTTTCCCGAATTAAATTAAAGGGTTTAAATTTTAAAAATAAACGGGAAACAAGTTTTTTTACAATAAAAAATACCTTCAAAAACTTTTTTTAAAACATTTTTTTTAAAATTGGAATCATAAAATTTGTTGTTTGAGGGTTTTTTATAAAAAAAAAAATTTGGGTTAAAAAAGTGTTTTAAAAATTTTTGGATGCATTTCAGTCTAACTTTCAGGGGAAATTTTCCCAATGTTGTATTCAAAATATGGACATAAAAAAAAAGTTTTTTTTAAACCCGGGGTAGTTTAAAAAATTCCCAAAATAGTTGGTATAAACATCAATTTCGTTTAATTTGTTTTATTTTTATTTAGTCGTTTAAATTTAAGTAAAAACAAGGTTACAATAAAAAGTATTTTTAAAAGAAAGCTCCTTCTTATTTTAACAGCTTTAAAAAATGGGGTGTATTTGGTTTTATATTCTTGTCAACATAAAGGTTTACAAAAGAAAAAGTTTTTTTTTTAAACTTTATTTTTTTGGGTTTTTAAACATTTCTTGAGTTTATCATTTTAAATTATTTGAATTTTTTTTTAGCAAAAAACCTTGAAAAGTCTTTCAAAACCCATTTTTTTGTTTAAACCCAGTTTTTCCAAAAAAAAGGGTTTTTAAAAGGGGGGGGGGCCCCTATCTCCCTATTTCATTTTATGTAAACCCTTTTTTTTGAAATTATTTTTTTGGTTCATGTTTTTATTTATGTATATATGGGTTTGTCAACAATATTTTTGTAAATTCATTTCTTTTTAGTTTTTATAAATTTGTCATTTTAATTTTTTTAAAAATTTTCCCTTAAATATTATGGTTTGAAAAAAGGGTTACTTTTAAAATTTCCCCCAAATATCTTATTTTCCACCTAAAAATCATTTTTTATTAGTTTTTAAAATTTTTTTAACACTTTTTTAAAAAAAATTTTCTTTTGGGAAATCATTTAATTTTTTTTTAAATTCAAAAACAACTTTTGGGAAAATTTTTTTTTTTTCACAAATTTTTTAAAATTGGGCTAACCAAATTTTTTATTTTTTGGTTTTTGGAATTGTTTTTTTTAAATAGTTATTTTTACTTTTAAATTTATTTTTTACCCCTTAGTTTAAAAATTAAAAGTCAAATTATTTCATTTTTATAATTAAATTCCCTTAAATCAAAATTCCCCTTTTATGTAATTTTTACAATTTTATCTAGGGCCTTTTATTTGTTTATTTTTAAAATTGCCCTTTTTTAAACATTTTTTTTATTAAATATAAATTTTCTAATTTTTTTTATTTTTTTCATTAAAACCCCCCTATCCATTAAAGTTATTTTTTTTAAATTATATTTATTTATTGCTTAAACATTTTTTGGGAAATTTTTTAAAATTAAAAACCAAGCTAAGTTTTATGGTTTAGTTTGAAATGTTATGGAAAACCGGGGAACAGGGGTTTTAAAATTTTTTTTTTTATATTTAAAAATTTTTGAGAAGATGAGAATTTTTGTATCTCATAACATAGTTTACAAAGTCCCCCATTTTAACATTCAAATTTTTCCCCCCAATCTTATTTTTTTCAATTCCCTTTTTGTTTTTTAGGCCCATTTTTTTTAAAAATTCCATCCCCCAATTTGAAGAATCATTTAGCCCCTTAACCCTTTTTGTTCTTTTTTTCTATTTTTTGAATTAAAAAGTCTTACTCATTTAAAATTTAAGTTACTGAGTGTTTGGGTTTTGTTTTTTTTTCCCAAATTTTTTTTAATTTGGGGTTTAGTTTCCCCTATCTGGTTTTCTTTTTCTTTTATTTTCCCCCTTTGGGTTTTTGGTTTTATTTAGTTCTTAGCCTATCTTCTTGGTGTTCCCTTTGCTTTTAAGTGTTCATTTTTGCATTTTACCCCAACAAAAATCTCCCTTTTAACTCTTTTAGTTTTCATTGAAAAATTTTTTCTTTAGCACTCCATCCAAATCATAAAATTTTCTTTATTTGTTTATTTATTTTAATTAGTTCTTTGGTTAGATTTTCAAATTTTTTTTCTTTTTTTATATAAAAATTTTTTATCTAACCTTCCCTTTATTTTACCCCTTTTAAAGGTTATTTAAAGGGTTTATGTTTCCCCAGAAAATTAAACCTAAACTTTTAGTTTCCTCTTTTAAGTTCTTTTTAAATTTTTTTATTTTCTTTAAATTTTTAACTGTTCACAAAAACTTTCCCCATTGCTAGTTTGGTTTAATTTTTTAAAATTTTTAAACCCCTTTAACGCCAATTATTTTATTGGACTTTAGGGGGGTTCCCCTTATCATTATTTACTTTGATGGTTTTGCCAAATTTTGTTTTTTTTAAAACCCAAAAAAAAACCCCCTTTTTTTCAAAACCCTTTTTTAAAATTTTTACTGTTACTTTTTTGTTGTTGATTAGTTGTTTCAAATAAATTTTTATCCTCCAAAATCTTTTTTTATTTCATTAAGTTTAGTTTTGGGTTTTGTTTTTTATGTTAAAAAAGTTTTTTTCTAAGTTTTATATTTGTTTTATACTTTCATTTATTTTAGTCATGTTAGTTTTCATTTCTTTAATTTGGTGTCCATACTTATATTTATTTTTGCTAACATGTCATTATATTGGACAGTGTGTCTTCTTTATTTAAGTCTGGCCTAACTTCATCAGTTTTGTCCTTTATTTTTATTTGAATTAGACTCTCTTATGATGCTCAAAGACACATCGAGTCATCTGAGTCCACTTGCGTGTCCTCCACAATGTGTATGTTTGCCATTGTTATTTGCAAATTTTAATCAAGTACAAAGTATAAAGTTATTATATTCTTTTTCTTAAATTTTGAGTTTAAATCGATAGACCTATATTAAATATTTTTAATTCATTCTTCTTATCATATAGCCTAGCCTATAACACTTTTCTCTTATTCAACTTTAAATATTTTTTTAAATAGATTAAAATTTACTACTTATTATACTACGTTGTCTCACGTTGTGCGCGCCTTTTTGTAACATTTTTAAACTTATGACGCCCCACGTTGGGCGCCAATTTGTAACATTTTTCTTTCGTTACATGTGATAATTAAGCAAATTTGCACCAATTAATATTATTAATTAAATCTGCAACAACAAAGCCTCACGTTGTCGCGTCAATCTGTAACGTTGTGCCTTTGTTACATTATTTATTCTATTTATTTTAATTTATTGCTTAAATTAAAATAATGATATTCAATAAATCAGAATTCTTTAATTTATTTCTTTTTTGTTTCAAAGCATTTATTAAAAATTTGTGACTTGCTACCTTGATGAGGTTATCGTATCACCTTGATTCAATATTTGATTCTTGAAAACAAGAGTAGCAGAGATTTGATTTATTTTATTTTATAACATGATAACTCTTAATTTTTTTGTTCTCAGGGTCTTATGGGTAATTCGGTGAGAAAACGTAGTATAATGAAACAAAATTTACTTTACAAAATTTAATTTATTTTACATTATTCAAAATCATTACGTTACTCAATTAGTATTTGCAATACAATAAAAATTCAATTTCAATATATTAAAAATGACAATCAGAACAATATTATTTAAAAAGTTGATAATTGATTTTAGATTATAACTTAAATTATTAGTAAAACTTAGCTGAGCGTCCTCGTGGTCTTGAAGTTCAACCGCGTGGTTTAATAGACTGCATCGTGCTCCTAATACACATACTTTAATCTGATATTAAATCGTAAAGCACCACTTGTTTATCTTTATCAAAAATGACTTTAAAGAACAAAACTACCTTTGAATTTTAATAAATTCAAAGAATAAAAAATTTACATGCCCGAAATCGCGGGATGTCGATGGATGATGACATCCTTCACGTTCTATGATCTGACTTTGAATGGGGAGAGAAACGTCTCTTCACCGTTGAAGTTGGATTCCCGCCCTTTTTCTTTTGGGTACGCGACTATGACCCTTCTGGGTATATCATGATGTGGGCTGTTTTGACAGCTGCTGCGGCCTACGGGCAAATTTGGAATGATATGTCCCGTTCTGATTGGTCCTTGGCACGAGTTGACGTCTACGTTGTTTAGTACATTGAAATTGCTAGAGACCTGGTGTTCTTCTGGTGGAAATTTCCATTCGACTTGTTCACTCCTGTCCCTGAAGCATTCCTACATGTTTACGATTGCAATTCTTGGAATTTGTCTCACCCATCCTGTGTTGAACAAAGGATTTGTTTACAGTGATTTATTGCTGGAGCCTCTCGTCTGTCCCACAGTTATTTTCCACACGACAATTCTCTAATATGATTTAAAACTTCTTTTTATTTTAATTAAATATATTTCTTTCCTTCTATATAATAATTTATTATTTATCTAAACTAATTAATTTGCCTATCAATTTGGTGGACCTGTTACAGTATAATGACACAATATCGGTTTAGTTATGTATTTTTAATGAACTGGTTATGGGTGTGATATTTTAAATGTTTAAAAATAAAGAAGTCTCAGATCTCTGAGAGAACAAAAATCTTTTCAGAGGCAGTAGAACACGGAATAGTTAGGTGTAAAGAACTGTAAACAAACAACAACCCATCATTATTACCCTTGATATATACACTTACAGTAGATTTTCCATCCAATAGGAATATTTGTATTTGTAGCTGTAATTTTATAAGTGAGGCCCTCAACCACAGTTGGTTTAAACTGCATTACACTTACTTGGGACTACACTAGCGCTCCACAATGGACCATAAAACAGCTGATATTTTGAGACTCAATATTTAACATAGCATGGGAAATTTATTTGTGTATAAAATCAATGATATTACATACAGCATACAATAATACTTTTAAGTAATTATGTTTAATAACAGTTAAATAAACACTTATATACAGTATAAAAACATGAAGATTAACCCAGACTACATCCTACAATAATTGCCAAATTTGTGGCTCCTCAGGCACATAGCTAAAAATTGAAAGAAAGAAAAATAAATTACTTTCGCTTCCTTAATCATTTTAGATCAAGCCATATGAATAAAACGTAATTAGGCAAATTAGTGGATACTATCTTAAAGACATTCATTTTACTAAAAATAACAATACATTTTTATTTATTTGTATATTTTGTAACATTTTCTTTTATATAGTCTAATTTGATGAAAATCAAACGTGTGGTGTTGCTAAAATCTCATTTAAGCATCAACAGTCTAAAGAGGATGTCGGCCATGTTGGTTTCAATCCCATAAGAACAATGTTACTGTATTTGCGAATCCATATATTTTCGTTATTAATTGACCATAGGTTGTGTATGAGGTGTCATTTTAAACGTTATGATATTGCGCGTTGTTTGCTTTTGATATTTCGAATACAAACGCCTAGTTTTAAAAAATAAGTGAAAATAAAAGTCTAAAACTAAATATTTTTATATATACAAAATTCTCAAAGTAATTCCAACCTGCAATTTCATTCTTGATCAAATGCAATTTGTCTGGAAAAATTCCTTAAAAAAATAACTGTTTATTTTGGATACGCGAAAAAGTTGACAATGTACGACGTAGACGTTTTCTTAGAGCTAAGGATATTTATTATTATTTCCCAGATTTTTGATTGTAAAAAATCATCATTTGGACAGTTTTGAATGAATTTATTCAGTGGTTATGTTTATTTTTCTTGGAGTATTGTAATTCAGTAACTGAAGTTGATTTGAGAGGAGGGCATTAGAGGGTCGTTACAAGTTTCTTTACTCGTCAAACTCCATCCTACCCAGATAGTTGAGCAAGGACTGGTTGGCTGGATGTGGAGGGTGTTTAGTGTTATTTATTTAGGTCGTAAAGATGACGAATAGTGGCCGGAGACTGAGCTGTATGAGTTAATGAGCTGCCTCCCGAGGCCGCAAGCCGGAGGGTGAGTTACCCATGGCCCATTACCTCTACGACACTCCACTGGCCAACCATCGCTCAGATTTGAAGATAAACGACCTTACTGCTGGGGTGTGATACAAAAGAGAAACTCTTCACAGAAAATAAATTTTCCCAATCAATGTTTGTATAACAAAAAAACTATATTTAAAATTGCACGTAGATTCCTAAAACCCTTTAAATACTGGATCAAATATAACTTTATGGCGAAAATGCAGCCAGTTTATGACGCTATTTGGGCTATCAAACACAGTAATGCGCTAGGCTCACCGTTACAGAGATATAACCTGTTGTTATTCTCTGGTCACAGTGTGTACGTGACAATAGCACCTTGCGGTGTTTGATTGCCCAAGTTGCGATAAAGATGGGCTGGATGTCGGGCTTCGTGTTCTGTCTGTATTCATTGGTGCCATCACAGTAATAACAACAACTATAAATACGATTTGTCAGCGAATTTTTACAGAGAAATACATTTCAAGAGTTTTCCCACCGATAAAATACCTTATTGGAGCTAGGGTTGCCAACTATTAATCTATAAAATTCGGGATTTGAGGGCCACCGTAAATGTTAAACCTTAAATATATTGTAAGATAGTTTCACACCTATTTCGTTTTTATTGACAGCACATGGTGTTGGTTACATTTAGTGATTTTATTATTGTATGCATGGTTAAAAGGTAATGTGTAATGTTTATAAAATGTGGTGGAAAAAATAAATCTTTAAATTTCTTTGTCAAACTGTCAAATGAATTTACAAATTCATAATCAAATACTACTAAGATTTAAATTTAGACTTAAATTTTTCAGAATTTTTAAAAGAATACTAAAAAAAGATCACCGCATCTAAAACTAAACCAATGCGAGAAACAGTTCATTTAGTACTTCGTTTTCACACATATTTCTTTTCGTTATTTTTTCCAATACTCGTACTTCTTTTGATTTCTTGTAGCATCTAAAAATTGTTTGTCATTTTTTAAATCTTGTTGAAAACTGTTTACAGGTAATGTCCAAATTTATAGAAATTATCAATTCTGCTCTGATTACAGATACATAATTTTGATTGCGTGTTTTCCTACACTTTAAGTTCATTTTCGAAAAAACTGTCAGTCTGTACAGTTTTAAATATTTAGCTGCAATTAACATTTGGTAATACTGGTTTAATAACTGAATAATATTCCAACAGAGTGTCCAAAGAAAGCTTCTTTCTTGGTCCCAATACTGGCACTGCTTCAACAATATTGATAAAATTAAGTTTGCACTGAAAGCCATCACGAAGAGTTTCTGCAAAGGATTTTCATTGCTAAAGTCGAAGTGGCTTTCCAGATACGAACAGGAATATTTGTAAAAATCTTAAAAGTCTGCTGTGGCATTATTCCAAATTACTTATTTTGTGGGTGATTTTGCTATTCGAATGTGTGCACCAAAAAATCGCTCTTCCATTCTTGTACGAAAACATTCAAGTAATTTGGTCTTAATGTTAAGAGTTCTGGGGAAGTAATACTTGATTTTTCAAAAGACAAATTTGCTTTTTCAAACATAGAGCAAACATTTGTACATAAGTGTAAATATAATTAAGTTTTGCTGCAGTTAAGACTCTTTATATGTTTGGTCTCCTTCTCCATGCTTGTACGAAAACATTCAAGTAATTTGGTCTTAATGTTAGAGTTCTGGGGAAGTAATACGATTTTTCAAAAGACAAATTTGCTTTTTCAAACATAGAGCACACATTTGTACATAAGTGTAAATATAATTAAGTTTTGCTGCAGTTAAGACTCTTTATATGTTTGGTCTCCTTCTCCATGCTCCCTCCAAGGCTTTCTGAGAGAAAGGACAGTCTTTACCTAAAGAATAAAAGTACAGCACATGTGCTGGACAAATCTTTAAAATATTTTCAATTGCAACACCAAAGGACAACCATCGTGTAGTGACATATTTTACCAGTTCGGCCCATTCTAATCGGTAGATTCAACAAAAATTCTTTAAGATCTTCTTGCCTTAACGATGATGACAGAAAATAACGCTTTCTACGTCAAAACTAATCTTATTTATGCTGTTTTTGAAAGTGTTGTTAAGAGTCAAGTCACTCAGCTTTCAAAATGGATAGGGTTGGAGTGAGCAGCTGTTGCCTTGTCTGTGTTGCGGGTACGGCCTGAGAGGGACTATTGTGCAAGATTGAAACATCCTATCAACTGTGTATAAATTTCCCTTGAGTTTGGATTGAATTTGTTTGAATCACGCAATAGTTCCTCAAACGCTGTTTTTCATTAGTAACAGTATTTTTGGTCAAAATCGGGACAACAGGCGTCCTGGACATGCCTGATCTGGGACACGGGACAGTTCTAATAAAATCGGGACTGTCCCGATAAAATCGGTGCTGGTATGATGTTTGAGAGCAGCAGGCCCACTGAGAGTGTCATTGACTCTAGCAGTAAGGTGACGTAATGTGCTGTGGGAGCCACAGTTCTCGCTGACTTGGCCACTTCCTTGTTTGTCCTCTGATCACGGTTACAGCAACAATCCGCGATGTCATGTGTGGATCGAACTGTTGTTGATTAGAGGTCGATTTCGGAGAAGTTGGTCGTTTCTATTGCCTGGATTTCATACATTGCCGGTAACATACACAATCTTAGGATACGTCCACATGGCAGCGTTCGACGCACGATTTTTAAATACTACCAAACAAATGACTTCGTGCACATGGAATGCGAGTTTTTCAATGAAAGCACGTCGAAGCGCGCGTCCCGCTGGTTCCTCGTCCTGAAGCACGCATCAAGTTTTGTTGTTTAGAATTAGACCGTACAATGTAAACAGTTGAACGCTCGCTTTTGAGCAGGTGACTTCTAGATTCTATTGTTTATTAATCATGTAAGAAATAGTTTTTGACACTAAACTCTTCATAGAAAAAATAAAAAGTAATTGACATTCTTAGATAATTTAAAAAACGTAGGCTCATATTTCCTTAGATTGGTGTTAAGAGTAACAAAAGCACCATGAGTTAACCTGTCACGTGAAATCGGATGTACCCAGTTCTTTCGTTTTCTTCGTCTTCGTTCTTTATATATACGGTACAAAACCCAAACACAAGCTTCTTCAACTTACATGGCTGAACTAACTGAAAAGTGCTCAAAAACGTTTCTGTGTTATATTAACGTGCACTAAAGCGCGATTCTATCATTTGTAGGTAGCCTTACCGACAGTGGGCTATTTCAACTGTAACGTTCATGTTTATTGTAGACATGAATTATAGCCTTGATTATATGATTTATAAACATATGGTTACATTACATTATCAAAGGTCCAATCTAGTGGTCCATACGTACTTATAATGAATTTTTAGTTTAACATGTTAAGAATGACATTTAAATTTCAAATATGATGTAAGTTCACAAACTTTTTTAGCAAAAATAATAATGGGTCCACTATAATATTTATGCACCCATCAAATGACACTAGTATTACGATACGACCATCATTGCGGACTGAATCCTTGAAATAGAAACCAATGTTTTGGCGCTTTTCATGAAGCGAAATTCCCTAGGATGAACTGTAGTGGTAATTCATTTTAGACATATTCTCTCTTAAGATCATTGTTTAATGGATGTTAACGGACTTTAAACGTATTTTTTTCTGATAAAATTATGTCTGATAGATCATTTTGTGTTTATTGTAATGGGAAATGTCGATTGCTTAGAGTTTTTAAATATTTATATTCATGTTTGTGATGATATGCGTTCTACACTGTATTGTTTAAATTTCACTTGAAATGCAACCACCAACAAATTGGAAGAATCGTGTATTTAATGTATTCATTCTTACATATTTTGACAATAAAAGAATTTTTCAAAATTTGTATCGTTTAAATCGGCTAATAAACAAACGATTTTAAAAACTACCACTTTTCATTTGTACACTGTACACCCAGATAACCTCTATATACTTCCGGACACTTATCAGTTGCACGCTGTATTACTGTTTGGAAGTCCATCGTCTGTGAATTGTTGAGTATGTATAAGCACTTGTAGCTGCTGTAGACCGGATGTTAATACTCAGATAACTTCTATATACATCCGGACACTTATCAGTTTCACGCTGTATTACTGTTATTGTGGTAGGCAGTCTTATCAGGGCGTGTTGGACTTTTATAGCATTAAAAGGTGTTATGTCAACACTCCGTCCGGTTCGCACATGAAGGCAAAGGTCTGAGGTCCTAATTTAGTAGTCCTACATAGTAATTTTATTCCCAGATAAAAGGAAATGTCATAAAACTCATTATTGAAAACTGGGAATGTTCACATTGTTGTTTTGCTCTAAAATATCTTACTGTGTTTGATTGTTTATCCAGTGAAGAATGGCCATTTATATGTGAACGTAGGATACACAAAGGCCCTGATACTATTGACAAGTTCCGTATGTATATACTGACAGTGAGGCACTTATTGACACTTGGTGCCCGGTTCCACGCTTGTGTCTTCCCTCCCAATAGGCTGTCCGCATCTAATATAATTATTAGCTTTTATAAAGACAGCCCAAAGTCTTCACAAATTATGTAATTAAGTACAATTTAGTCTTCGAGCTGTAAAATGTTAACAAGTCCATGCGTTTCATTTCGGACGGCGATAAAAACAGTGGCAATTGGACCCCACGGCCGAATCACTTAATTTGGGAACCGTTCTGGTGGACTTGAGTGACACGGGCGCCAAATTAAAAGCAATTATGTGATTAGGGAAATCATTAAAATCACAAATATTTCAAACATTTCTTAAATTAGGTATCGTTATTACCTGATAGGTAGACAAATGTTACTTGAGATTGAAAATATTGACATAATTTTGCAGAAATAAGTAGCTTTTACCATTGTTAAAATATGACAAAATTAAATAAGCAATTGTAAGATTTGACGTTGACACATATAACTGGATGCTGGACACGTCAGCCACCACAAGGAGTCAATAGACATTCATTTAGTGAGGGGTGGCAGGCGACCATTCCGCTGATTGTAGGGGAACTCACCTCGGTACTCGACTGACGTGCTCTGTCAGGTTCACCACCACAGATACCTGAATGCTGGGCACGTCAGCCACCCCAAGGAGTCAATGGGCCTTGATGTAGTGAGTGGTGGCAGGAGACAATTCCGCTGATTATAGGGGAGCTCACCTAGGTACTCGACTGACGTTCTCTGTCAGGTTCACCACCACAGATACCTGAATGCTGGGCACGTCAGCCACCCCAAGGAGTCAATGGGCCTTGATGTAGTGAGTGGTGGCAGGAGACAATTCCGCTGATTATAGGGGAGCTCACCTAGGTACTCGACTGACGTGCTCTGTCAGGTTCACCATCACAGATACCTGAATGATGAACACGTAAGCCACCCCAAGGAGTCAATGGGCCTTGATGTAGTGAGGGGTGGCAGTCGACCATTCCGCTGATTGTAGGGGAACTCCCCTCGGTACTCGACGGACGTGCTCTGTCAGGTTCACCACAACAGATACCTGGATGCTGGACACGTCAGCCACCGCAAGGGGTGGCAGGCGACCATTTCGCTGATTGTAGGGGAACTCACCTCGGTACTCGACTGACGTGCTCTGTCAGGTTCACCACAACGAATACCTGGATGCTGGACACGTCAGCCACCGCAAGGAGTCAATAGGCCTTGATGTAGTGAGGGGGTGGCAGGCGACCATTTCGCTGATTGAAGGGACCCCACCTTGTTCCTCGACTCACATGCCCCGTCAGGTTCACTACCACACTTAACAATTTATTATTATTATTATTATTATCATTTTTATGGAAGGTACTCCATAATTTAGGTACTCCAATTTTTATTAAATTGATTAGTAAAAATGTTTTTGTCATTCTTAATCTTAATTTAGATAATTATGTGAGTCTTTGCCTATTTCCTCACTACAGGTAAACAAGATGTAAGCTATGGTCTAAGAATATAGCCAAACTCAGTAGTCTCTTCATACTTTCAGTCAAATTGTATGAAGAATAACAACAGCTTTTATAGAGCATGCTTATGGAGTAACTAAATTATTTTTAACGTACGTACGCACCTAGTAGCCAACAGCTCCAACTTTTATACAAAAAAATGTACTAATAAAATGACTTGTTTTTTGTGCAAGCGTTGAACGGTTGAAAACAGCAAACACTTAGATAATGATTACTTTGAAAATAGTTCGTTATGAAGTATTCCAGGTATGTTTGTGATATTTTGTTGCGAGGAGCTCCAAGATGTACTGGTGTGTCACTGATAACGACTGCTGGCAATGATAACAAACTTGCCCGCATGCGTCCATTTACAAGGACGGCCACACGCTCCTTACAACACAAACAGTTGCGTTGACTCCCTTCTCCCAACAGTCTTGCAAGGGTCGTGATGATTTCTTTGTCTCCTGACCCTCGCCTTTCGTGAATCACTCGACTTCCCCTCCAGATGGGCGCTGATCACCCCCTTCCACTTTTTGTTTCTCCCCTCTTTTGTTCTTTCCATATATGTGATGGTTCGTCAATGTGAGAGATTTACATTCATCCACACTTTAGTACGAATAAACTGTAAATTGAAGTTCAAACATGTGAAGTTCAATAGTACTAGTAGGTAATTTAAGTGGCGTAACTATGAAATACCAGGATCTCATGACGTGTTGTATAGAAGGTCATATTATCACCTTGAATTAAATACATTAATATATCCCGGAGTTTACACAAGAAGTGGCTAACTATCCATCCTTCATAGTTTCTAGTACACTTGATCATCGTTGTACTGAAAACTATACACGAAAACCTCGTTTAGATTGCGTCTAAAATTAATATAAATAACCATTACAATATAATGTTTATTAGAGATTTTATCTAACAATGGACTATTCTTTAAAATTTGATTGAAATATTCTTTTAAATGTTTAAGATAACACCGCTAAAAAAATGCTAGCTAGTTTATATTTACCAACAAATATTATTTCTGTTCAGTTGTTCTTACCACGACAAATGTATAAATAAAATAATACATATTTCTGTAGTAAATAATAGACTAAAATCTTCAAACCAAAATATATTGATAGTCAGTGAAATATTAATTGTGAAATTTTATTAATTTGTCAACAGTCACAAATAATTGAACTACCGATCGTGTATTTTGTAGCACCTCGCATTTTTATCATTAGTTTTAGAAGTTCTATTTATCTGAAACAAAAGTTTAATTAAAATATATAATTAGTTTTTCTGC
>JAQJVL010007331.1:0-24487 GCA_035578905.1 Stictocephala bisonia | reverse complement strand
AAATTTATCTGCACTGTTCTGTCGTTTCCAACGCTAAGGTGATTTACTACAGTAAGGCAAGTAAGGTAGTACTATAGTCCAGCATGTGGGCAGGGTCACAAGTTGTCTTGTACTGGGGAAATATTCTGCACTGTTATGTCGTTTCCAACGTTCAGCTGATTTACTACAGTAAGGCAAGTAAGGTAGTACTATAGTCCAGCATGTTGGCAGGGTCTCAAGTTGTCTTGTACTGGGGAAATATTCTGCACTGTTCTGTCGTTTCCAACGTTTGTCTGATTTACTCTAGTAAGGCAAGTAAGGCAGTATGGCAGTCCAGTGTGTTGGCAGGGTCTCAAGTTGTCTTGTTCTTGAAAATATTCTGCACTGTTCTGTCGTTTCCAACGTTTGTCTGATTTACTCTAGTAAGGCAAGTAAGGCAGTATGGCAGTCCAGTGTGTTGGCAGGGTCTCAAGTTGTCTTGTTTTCGTGTGATTTGCGGCGCCGTCCTGTCATTTCCAACGTTCATCTGGTTTACTACTGGAAGTAAATAACGTAGTTCGACAGTCCAGTGTCTTGGCAGGGTCTCCAGTATTCTGGTTCTCTTGAGATTAACATTGGAATTTGTTTAATTTGCATTACCAAACAAAGCAAATTCCATTTATACGGACTAGGGAAACCCCTGTGCGCTTCGCGTGTCAACCCCGTAACTCACTACGCTTGTGAGGTAAGCTCGGCCTGCAGCCTTGCCTGGGAACTCTGATTTTAGCCCCTTTGTAGAACTTTTCGTTTTTTTTTCTTAATAAGCGTACAAAAGAATATAGCAAAATATAATTGACAATGACAATGGTTGGAGTGATAATTAATAAAACATAATTATTGTGTTTCAAGTCTAGAAAAACATAACATTAGGGGTGGTGGCTTATTGGCTAAGGCTTCGGACTGCGGAGGACAAGGTCCAAGGTTCGAATCTCTACTGAGCCAACGGTCGGTACTTCACTCTTTGATTAAAGTTAATGGACAGGCCTGTAGGCACATATCAACTGGTGAGTGAAGTTTTTTAAAACATTAAAAAAAATAAAAATAATACAAAGATTTTGTTGTAATTCGTGCAGTTCAAATGCCCTACAACAATAAAATATTGCATGTATAAACTGAAAATCGAAAATATAGCCATATTTACACTGTAACCATTCCAGGAAATTATTCATACCTTAAAAATTTAGGCAATTATACAATTTTTGTGAGCTAAATTAAAATTTGATAAGAACTGTTTGGTTAACGTTTTAAGATACTTATAATACAATATGGAATACTAACCTTAAATAATTTGAAATTAATAATAATAATGTTGAAAAGATATTCGATTATATATATTTTAATTTTCAAACTCTTTATTAGTTTTCTTCGTACAAAAAATACTCTAAAAGTAGTTTCTTTTACTTATTCCTCTAGCCTATGACTATTAAGGAAAAATATTTTAGATAAATATATTTTCCAAAATATTTACACTTTATTAAACATATCGATTGATTTATTTATTTTGTTGTTAGATTTAAATAAGTAGTTAGTATTATTTATAAATGTATTAATAAACATGATAAGTCTCTTCGTGTTCATACAAATCAAAGCATAATAATTAGATTAGGCATTTAATAAAAGTTATATAAATAAAAAAATATTTTTTAGGCCTAAATACATACATATCAATATGAACATACATGTAAATATAATATAGCACAACGTAATAAATGAAAGTAAAAAATAACATAATATTACATGTTAAGGAAAATTAACGAGCGTAAACACTTAACAACAACAACAAACAATAAAATATATATTTTTGACGTAATCAATATTTTGTGATTTTCTAACTAGAGGAACTACACAAAGACGTAAGGCAGGTTTATGTGCCCTCCAAGTCCAGACAACCTCGCCGTTTGAGGACAACTAATGGTCTACAGTGAGTGGCATCATTGTTGTGTTAATGGAAGGCCCAATCAGATAATGCCGGTGTGTTTTGTCGTGCTCCAGTCCATTGTTGTATAGGACCGACCCTGGCCGAAATACCTCCACCACACAATTACGTATTTATTGTTCTGTTTTAAAACAAAATATTAAATAATTAACACTAATTGTGTAATTGTTTAAGCTACTACTCTGTTGGTATAAATTATTTGTTAGTTTGAAGGATAGTTTTATACCAATTTTATGATTTACTGTTACAGTAATAATATATTACATTACACCAATCTTATGTTTAATGTATTATATTTACTGTAATAAATCTTTATATTTTTATTTCAACAATAAACCCATCATTGTACAATAACTGATATACCGATCGAGATAGCTGAAAAAGGTATGAAAAAATTCAACCTAGACTTACGTAAAAATCAATACAATACAAAATAAATAATAATTATGAGACAAATATTAATATTGCAATATCCTGAATAGACTTGAGCTAGTTGTAAATATGATACACAAAATACAATCCTTTTTAGTAATTATTAAGATAACTAAACAAACTGTTAATCTCAATATACAATAAATATTGTGATGACAACAAAATACATGACTATAATACGACACTATATACATAAGCACACAAAATTCAATCATGAATTTTAAACAAGTATGAAATAAAATACAACACGCAATAAATATAATAATAAATAGTCAATACATACTATATGGATAAGTGATAGTCATAAAACAATAATAGTTTTTTAATTAGCATAAGAGTTACGACATTCATATGCAATTTGTTAAAGAATATGGTAGTAGGGCTTGGTATTTGCTGAACGATAGTCTTGATGAGGAAATTTCACGTATAATGGAATCGAAATATAATAAACTTAATAAGAAATGGCAAAGATTAAGGAATGTAAGTACTAATGACAATCTAACTAGCCATTTAGTTAATGATGAAAGTCACGTTTTTCATAAAAGGGTAATTAATATGAGTAATGTTGAATTTAGCAAATCTGAAAATGATGTATTATGTTATGGACCCAAACATAATTTCATAAAAAATCAAAACAAACAAGCCGATATTTTAGCCACAGACATTGAATGTAATGTATCTCAGTTGAAAGATTGTAACAGAAACGAAATTAGATATGATGTAAGTAAAATATGTAAGACAATGCAGGTCCAAACTAATAATTTGAAACAGGTTTTAGATTACAAAGTTTGTTTAGATGTAAAACAGAAATTACAGAATGAAGATCTAGTCGCAGTTAAAGCGGATAAGAGCAACGCAATTGTAATTCTGAAAAAAGAAGATTATATTACTAAAACTGAAGATTTTATCAAGGAAAATAAATTTCAAGAACTAAAAGGTGATCCTACAAATAAATATCAGGATGAAATTAATAAAGTTGTAAAATCTTGTACAAAAGTTATTACTGATAATGTTCGTTTTAGAGCTTTTATGAATAATCCTAAGGCACCCACAATGAATGGTATTCCGAAAATTTACAAACCTAATGTACCTATTAGGCCCCTGGTAAATTTCAAATCTGCACCTACTTACAACGTATCAAAGATATTTTCCAATATTTTGACTTCTGCTTTGAACCTTGAAAATAAATATACCATTAAGAACAGTATTGATTTTGTTGATAAGGTCAGTCATGTAAAATTGTGTAATAAGACTAGGTTAGCCTCATTTGACATATATAATCTATACACTAATATTCCAGTTGATGAAGTGATTAACTTAGTTAAGGAAAAATTTGTAGAACAACAATATGAAAAAATGTATGTAAATCAAATTGTAAAGTTGCTCAAAACTATCTTGAAACAAAATTACTTCCGTTTCAATAACAAATTTTACTTACAAAACGATGGTTTAGCTATGGGTAGTCCACTGTCAGCCATTTTATCAGAAGTTTATTTACAGTATCATGAAGACTCCATTTTAGATAAATTAAAAAAGGAACATGATATCATATTTTTACACCCGTTATGTCGATGATATTCTGGTTTTGTTTAATGAGAAATCATGTAATAACTTAGATAATATGTTAAATATTCTTAATTGTCACCACCAGAAGCTTAGTTTTACCAGTGAATTTGAATCTATGAATGAAATTAACTTTTTGGATCTGAAAATAATTAGTGATCGTAACAAACTTTTATATAGAATTTTCAGGAAACCTACTCAAACCAATTGTACAATAAATAACAGTTCTGTCCATCCCCCCTCTCACAAAACAGCTAGCTTCAGAAGTATGTTATATAGGGCGTATTCAATACCATTAAGTGTTGCAGATATAAAACAGGAAATACATTTCATAAAATCAATAGTTATTGCAAATTGATACAAGGCATCAATGATTGATGAAATTGGAAGTAGAATAAAAAAGAAAATATAAAATAAAATTTTAGACGATAGACGAACAACACTTAATATAGAAAAATCCGATAAAGAACAAAAGAAGTATGTATCCATCCATTACAATGGACCGTTTACACAAAGAGTTGGTAATAGGTTTAAGAAATTCAATTTATCAGTAGCTTTTAAGACTTGTAATACTATGTCCAACATTTTACACCCGAATATTGAAAGTGAAGATAAATTTAATAATTCAGGAATATATAGGATTAACTGTAATGATTGTAATATGTTTTACATAGGTCAGACTGTAAATTTTAGCAAAAGATATAAAAACCATGTCTCTGCTTTTAAAAATAAGAAACCTGAAAGATCTAATGTAACTAAACACCTTCTGAATTGTACCCACAGTTTGAATAAAATAGATGAAAATGTAGATATTCTAAAAGTTTGTAAGAAGGGTCGTAACATGAATCCTTGGGAAGAGTTATTTATTTTTAAAGAAAAATGTAAGGATCGTGATAAATTAATGAATGAACAGGTTAATTTTGATTCCGAAATAGTTTTTAATAATGTATTTTCAGCGAATAAAAGAAGAGAAGTAACAGACAATAGGAATTAACCAATAATATCACAGCAGCCGCCATTTTGACGATTCCAGCCAATGGGGTCACGTGATCATAGGCCTATAAATTGAGTTGTTGAACACCGTTCTCCATACTTTTGTGAATCCCTCTGGTCTGAGGAAGGTGAGCGTGGTTCACCGAAATCGATCACCATAATATTTGTGCATTTTGTGCTTGTATTGTAGTATATTTTTGAATTTTGTGCTTATATTGTAATAAATTTGTGTTGTGTGACGTTTACTTGTACTGAAAACAATAATGTAATAATAGTCATGATAGTATATAACAGTAGATATGAATAAATTAATTTATTTCCTTCAAATAAACAGAACAATTTTTACAAAGTAATAAATGGAAATTGATTAGCCACTGTTGCTAGTAATGTGGCCACTAGGAAAGATAAACTTAATTTAAAAGAAAATTAAAAAGAAAAAGAAAATTAAGTCTAGCTCGTTTGATTGTAAAATAAACAACTGATTACAATAGAACATGAACATAATCTTAATTAATGAGCCACTAACCTGAAGAACCTGCTTTAAAATAACATTTTCTTGATTAACTTAAAGTGTTGAAATAGATTTAACGTAGAGTAATAAACAAAAAAGTTTAAAAAGAATTATAATATGGAATTAATCATTTCAATATTTTCGTATTAAGTTGAAATTAAGAAAATCAGTATGTGGATTTGTCAATAACCAGTTAGAAAGAGTTTTACAAAAATGTCTCAATGAAGTAATATTTCTCATAACATTAGGAATGTTATTAAAAAATTTAGGTCCCAAATATTGAAAATAACGTCTGAAAATTTATTTATTCACTTTGGGCAACCTTAATAGACAACTTATAGCAAACCTTAAACAATAAAACATACTCAATTTATTGTTATATGATAAATAACAATAAATATACTAATAAAAAATAACGGCAAAACTTTCTTATTTAAAAAAATAATAACAAGCAACAAATATTATGATAATAAATGAAAACAACAGTAATAGTAAAATAAAAATAATAATAATAATGAAAACTTACATAATAATAAAAACAGAACCAGTAATAAAATATTTCACCTATATAAAATCTTGATTCATGACAGGTGAAGGTCAATTTAGGCTTGAATATCCTCTTAGGCTCATGTTGTAGCTATAACTTATATCAAGCAGGGTTCACTCATCGATGGTACCTAATAATATATTTATAACCTTTGTCCCTACTAATAGTGTGCTAGAATAACTTCACGAAAACTGTGTCTATAACAAAAGATTAAATTTTAAAAAGTATTATGATACGGGCTAATGTCGTTTTAAATTCATAATAGGCAAGTAATGTTCGACAACATTAAATTTGAAAATTTTTAAAAGTGACGTACTAGTAAATGAGCATAATTTTAACAATTTGCCGTCAGGCGTTTTACTTAAATGAAATATTTGTTTAGAACACCAAGACAACTAATATCTAGAGGAAGGAATCACAAAAATAGTTCCTCTTGGAAAAAAATTACTGTCATTTATAATAACTTATTCTAGTTTTATACAAACTGTTCATTGACCATTTGGCTCTGTGTAGTAATTTGATTTTGCTCCCTGTGTATTTGATTGATTTTTAATTCGCAATATCACTATATAATTTATTTTACCAATATCAAACTTGTTCATACTATATATATATATATATATATATATATATATATATATATATATATATATATATATATATTCACACAACTCAATTATTAGGTTAGAATGAACAGTGAGATGGAAAGGAAAATTCCAAGGAAGAATGAAAACTATATACTGGGATTGTTTGTTTATATTTATCTAAATTGTATGAAATAAGCTGGCTTAAAAAACCAAATATATTTCTTTAAAACTACTAAATACAACATTATTATTGAATATTATATGAATAAAGTTCCTATTGGCACGGTGATGGAGGAATTAATTCCATGTATTCTTTAAATAGCGAGAGCGTCATTTTGTCTAATGCTTCTGTTTTGTCCTGTTGGATAGTAGTCAAGGTTCAGATGTTGTGTAGGGAAGAGAACTGAGTGTCAGACTTATCAGTTAGCTGAAAATCAGACCAACACTACGTGGTTCGGATTCTACGAAAATCTGTAGGTCCCATAGTTGCCCTGGCTATTGGGCTATTAAAAAATAGTCTTTTCTGATCTAAGTCAAACTCAGACAGTAACAATGACTACACTAGTTCATCTACACTCATCACACTCATTCACCATTCATATTCATCCATATCTCTAGATTGACGTCTTAGAATAATAATAGTATTACATAATTTATATCCTCTTGAAAGGTAATTTTGTAAACACTGTTAAAATTGCGAGTATTTATTTTTCCTTTCTGTATTAATATCATAGTTTTATCGTTACACTTACTATAATGTGACACTTAAATAAATTAGTTTAAATTCAACCAAATCCTATGAAATAAAACGTTTGTAGGTGAGATAAGTTGAGGAAGCGAAACGTTTGTATTAAACTTGATTCATTTTGACTGAAAGTTTATGAGTCAACAGTTCAGTATGTCAGGATAAACCAAATTAACAGTTTCAACATTTCAGTTGAAACAGTTGATTGGTAAAGTTTCTATTCGAATTTCCACCCCTTCTGTCGATTGTCAGTAAAGTTTGACTTGACGGGACTAAAGTAGTCAAGGATAAAAAGTAACATAAATACTTCCGTTAAATAATAACGGATAGAATAACATATGTTTTGTTATTTTAAGTTGAAAACTTCATTCGATAGTTTGCGTGAATTGGCAAGCCTGTGCGTGGACTTTATTCAACGAGTAAAGTTAGACTATTACTTCAGTTGATGATTAGATCCTTGGAAATTGCCGAATTTCCGTATTCCTAAACATATTCAGAAGTCTTAGCCACTGAGCCAAAACACCACCAGTGTTGTCAATTGTCAATACATTTTCTTTTTATTATAATAATGCCTTTACTGTACACAGAATTTTCTTTATAGAGTGAAAAATTCAAGTAAATCTTTACAGGATGAAAATATTTAAGGGGCGACTCTCGAAGGAAGCATGTGCGATTGTCACATTGAAAAAAAACAGACGATATACCTAGCATTATTTTACTTTAGTTTTGTAATACGTATCATTTTAGTTTATGTAACCGGGCGACAATATTTATTTTCGTATTTTCTATTCTCACGTAATGTATGTAAGAAATAATAGGTGTATGTAAATAATAATGTATGTAAAAAATATGCAATAAATTATGACAAACTTGTCTATACGAAATAAATGTGGGTTATTTTTATATTCACACTATGTTGTTTATTAGTCTTATAATGTTTACCACATTATATAAACGGTTAAATTAAAGTATTAACATATTTTAAATATTATATTTTAAAATTGAAACATAAAATAAATTTTAATATTTAATTAGTAACGAGAAATGTTTAAGGAGACCCATTACATCTGAAACTCATGTATACCACGATATGCTAACGTTTGGGTGATCCTAGATATGGAATGCAATTTTAACATACGGCAGAAGCTGTACTCTAAACATGTATGGAAATACCATATAAAAGGTTTCCCTCCACAAATTAAAGTCCAAGGCATTTAATCAACTAATAGAACCTCAGAGTCAAATGGCGAGTCGTTGAATTTAGTTTGAGACACCCTAAGCCAGAATCAAGTGACTTATCTAACACCATGTCCCCATCATCACCGCCAGTCTGGTGTCTTCGAACTACAGAATATTGTCCATGGTTCCAATCCTAAACTGAGTTGTCAGTCGGTACTTAACACACTAAATGAAGGTCACATAATCACGCGAGTGTCGAGTGAACTAGCCATTAAAGTGACATATTGATGTTTTGAATTTAAATTACATAATTCACATTCAAACTCTGCTTTTATTGTTTTGGAGACTGTCAAGGGCGTCATAATGTCATAAGTTATGTTAGAATTACATCCGTAAACTCTGCATAGCCATTTCGTATGAGTAACCGGCACGTTCAGTTAACAGTGAAATGAATTCATTGTAATATATAATTGGGAAGATAATTGTTTCAGCACAGACAGTGGGAATATTGAGTCAATTGAGACACATCTCGCACATATCTCTCTAGTGTATTTATTACATTAATAAACGTTAAAGAAACTAAGATGTAGTTTTGCCTAAACAAATAAGACAGGAAGACTTGGCCTACTAAATAAGCTATTAATTTATGGAATGTATCGTGATAGCTAAAGTGTTTTGATATTTGAGTAAATTAACGAGAGATTTCTATACTGTCTTTGGCACAACAATAGATTCATCAATAACGTGTAAGTAATTGTATATAAACGTATTGTATTGACTGTTGGCTTAAGATTCATGTTAATAGTTTGTCATGTAAAAAATACAAACTAAATGTACCATGTAAATGAACATTTTATTTGATATTTGACAGTTAAAATCTGCACTTTGGTACAGTAAAATTTGAAAGTCAGTAGATTTCATTGTTGGCGTCAATTTTTAAAATAGTTTTTTAATTAGCATAATACGTTTGGTACATATAAAGTACAAGTAAACGTCACACAACACAAATTTATTACAATATAAGCACAAAATGCACAAATACATTACAATACAAGTACAAAACGCACAAATATTATGGTGATCGATTTCGGTGAACCACGCTCACCTTCCTCAGACCAGATGGATTCATAAAAGAATGGAAAATGGTGTTCAACAACTCAATTTATAGGCCTATGATCACGTGACCCTATTGGCTGGAATCGTCAAAATGGCGGCTGCTGTGATATTATTGGTTAATCCCAATTGGCTGTTATTTCTTTATGAATCCCTCTGGTCTGAGGAAGGCGAGCGTGGTTCACCGAAATCGATCACCATAACATTTGTGCATTTTGTACTTGTATTGTAATAAATTTGTGCATTTTGTGCTTATATTGTAATAGATTTGTGTCGTGTGACGTTTAATTGTACTGAATTTTTAAAATTAATTATACATAACATTACAATATTCTTAATACAATGATCATTTAAAATGTTGTAACTCAATTAATGATTAAACTAAGAGTAAGCCGTAAGGTTAGGTTGAAGACACCTATATTCAATGTTTGCACATGGTTTCGATGTCAATAAAAATACAACTACAATAATTTAGTCTAATTTTTTGTTGTAAATTGATTTAAACGTTAAAATATATGGACTCAACTTGGTAAAAAATTAAAAGAATATATATTTCAGAAAACTTAATGTTTTTTAAACATGTAAAATTGGGACATCAAACAGTTAAATTGGACAGAATCTAAATTGAAGGAGAAAAAAAGAACAAAATATCATAATTTACCTTTGGATTCACTGAAAAAGAGGATAGTGGAAAAATTTCGAACTTTTCAACTTATGTATAGTTGTTAAAGCTTTAATTCGAATTCAACTGGTAATATTATCTCCTATTTACTAAAAATAATATAATTACGACAGATAACAAATATTAGTATATTTTTATTATAATTACGACAGATAACAAATATTAGTATATTTTTATAGTAGGATTTGGCACTGAAGTTGTATGTACTTATTAAATTATCGACTGCAATAACAAATAAATGCACTTTTAAATGTTTATCAGAATTATCAATAATAATCAAGAACGAACTAATTTGGATAGTATGTAAAATCATAAAAATCCAATACACATTAAATAATATCTTGTTACAAAATTTGTAACAAAACAACAAACAAAACCAAATTTTTATCAATTGAAACTCAAATTTCTGGCCTTTTAATGTGTTTATCTCTTGACACTAGCTTCCCAATAGCTTGGAGTAACTTGGTCACTTCAGAACTAGATAGGAAAATGTCGACTCTACGCATATTTTGGTAATTCAGTGACCTAAGACTTTGGACTGTATACGACAAGGTCCAAGGTTCAAATTCCCAACCGAGCTACCGGTCTGTATTTCACGCGTTCACGCACAGGCTTCATGTAAACTGGCGAGTGAAGTAAAAAATGTCAGAATTGTGTGATTTTTGCTGTAAATAACGATTGTTTTGCTATAGAAAATGACTGTTCCAACCCCATATTTCTAGGAGTAGCTAAGTGACTACCGAAGCTGAAGGAAAAAGGTGATATTCACATTTAATGTGTTAAATTTTTCGTACTTTTACATGAACAGACATATCAGACCAATAAACTTTGCTAAATATATGTCAGAACTAAAGTTATGAATATCACTCTTTATGAAAAAAAAACCTTAAAACAAGTCCAACTTAAACAGACCATGAAGAATGTGATTGTAGCATGGATTTCAGTGACAAACTTGGGAAATAACGTATTGGAAAAAAAAGTTGTAATATTTATATACACAGGGATATGCAAGTTTGAGATATATGTTCTCGTTTAAGTGGCAATACAAAAGTCACTTACAAATTCTCCTAGAGTCTGAATTAAACAACCCACCTATCTGTAACAGCAAAGGATCGGACATCTCACGATCTGAATTCTCGTGAAAGCCGACATAACCCAAGGGCGAGAAAGGCAAACGATGTGATTTAATTGGCAGTGGGGCCACATCACTTTTGCAACCATTACGTAATGTATCATTATAAACCTACGTTATATAACAGCGGTTAAGTTGGTAGTTGACATTTTTACCACTCAGTGACATTTTTACAATACGTATAGTGGCAATGTATTGACCTATCCGCCCACCCATACACATACAGTGGTAATGACCCACCCGCTCACCCATACACGTACAGAGGTATTGACCCACCTACCCACCCATACACGTACAGTGGTATTAACTCACCCACCCACCCATACACGTAAAGAGGTATTCACCCACCCGCCCACCCAAACACGTACAGAGGTGATTTATTTATAACTATAAACATAACTGTAATGAAAGAACTACTTGGGAGGCGTTTAATAGCTGATATAAAGAAATTTAAATCGAAAAAATCGAACATTTGACCAAACAGCCACAACAAGACCCGCCCACCGGCGTACATTGTGAGGTTCCAGAGCAGGACTGCGAGAATATCCTGGATTTTGTGTAGGGGTGATAATGACCCACCCGCCCACCCATACACGTACAGTGGTAATGACCCACCCGCCCACCCATACACGCACAGTGGTATTGACCCAACCGCCCACCCATACACGCACAGTGGTATTGACCCAACCGCCCACCCATACACGTACAGTGGTATTGACCCACCTGTCCACCCATACACGTACAGTGGTCAGAAAAAAAAAGATGTCAGGCTTTCCAGCATTTGTAAACTAAAATAATTTCTCTCGTCCCAAATGTATAAATTAATTTAATTTATGTGCTAGAGGGTTGACTTAATAATATTAAACTTTAAGTAATTCAAGTTATATATAAACTACACGGGGAAACATAAGATTAAAAAAATTATACAATGATAATTTGCCTAACTTTTGAGCGGGAAACTTGGGGACAATGGGGTCTTTGATTACCAAGACTAACCTTGTTAAGACTGTGAGATAAAACTTTAACAACTTGATTCTATTGTCACCATTGTAATGTTTGATCTTAACACACACGATCTAAACATTTATCTTTCGTATTTATTTGGTTTATTTTGTCATAGTTTTGTTGTACCATTAAAATATAATATGTAGCTTAAAGTTTGTAGTCAGCTATTATTAATTAGTTTACAAAATTTAAATATATATTTTAAAGAAGTTCCAAAAGTCATATTATTTATTAACAGCAATAATAAAGTGATCTGCCATAAAACCAAGTCTAATTCATCGAGCCATTTAAGAACTCACTGATACTGTCTATGTTATTCCTTTTATAAAGAGATCGCAGGGGAACTCTGTAAATATGTGATCCATTGTTTAGATGTACTTCCCGCAATCACATGACTAATCTAGTGTCAATCCCCATTTATAGTCCAAGTTATTACATATGCCCACGCCAGTTCGGTGGTGATTTAACAGTGTCAATTCCCTACAAGGGAGGTTCGTCCCTCCTATAGTTCACAAAACTAACCGTAGTTTGAATGTTATTTAGCGATGTCAGAGTCAGATAATTTGTAATATAAAAAAAAAATTACAAAATGGTGAACATATTTTGTCACACGAGTGCCTTTTTTAATATACTCTGTTATTTTGTATAAAATAATACAGGTTCTCAATAAGGTTTATATATTCGATTAAAATTGTGTAGAGAAAAAAATAATAAAAATAATAAATAATACAGTACAAGTGAACGTCACACAACACAAATTTATGACAATATAAGCACAAAATGCTCAAATATTATGATGATCGATTTCGGTGAACCGCACTCACCTTCCTCAGACCATAGGGATTCACAAAAGAATGGAAAATGGTGTTCAAAAACTCAATTTATAGGCCTACGACCACGTGACCCTATTGGCTGAGCATGTCAAAATGGCGGCTAATTAGAAAAATGTAATATTATTGGCTAATTCCTATTACTTCTGTTATTTTAATCACCTAAAATACGTTATTAAAAACTATTTCGGCCTGTTCATTCATTACTTTATCTCGATCTTTACATTTTTCTTTAAAAATAAATAACTCTTCCCATGCATTCATTATCCTACCCTTATTAAAAACTTTTAGAATGTCTACATTTTATTCAAACTGTGGGTACGATTTTGAATAAAACAGATACAATAAAATATATAAAATACAATTTCTTATTTTTAAAAGCAGAATCATGGTTTTTAATCTTTTGTTAAAATTTGTACATTTAGTATGTCAATAATAAATGTACAAAAATATGCTTGATTCATCTTCTCCACAGGAGGTTATAATTATTTAGTAGGGTCTTCTTTGAGAAGAGTCTTCTTCTTGTCTTTTTCTCCAATCCTCACATCTTCTCTCCACTCCTTCTCTCACTCCTCTAATCCACCTCTCTTGGCCTACGTCCCTCCATTCTTCTCTCAGGCAATTTTCTTTGCAATCTGTGCTCCCCATCCTCTCGACATGCTCAAACCCTCGTAGCCTATTTCTCTCAATCCTCTCTAGGGCTGGTTCTTCTCCCCCTTCCTCTATAAACATCTATGTATCAACACAGCTCACATAGCACAATTGATACATAATGTATGCTTGTCACTTTATTGCCTCTTCTGTAAATGGTTTAAACCGTAAATAAATAAATAAATCTCCATATCCTGTGTCTTATGCTTACTCACACACACTGCTCCTCAAAAACCTCATTTTTTTATGAGAAGGTAAATTTTCTAAAAAAAAATGTTATAGGAATTGGAACAATACGAATATACAATTAAAGGTTCTCTAGGACAATCTTTACTAAGACCTGCCTAATAAATATAATATTTAGTATGGTGAATATTACTAAATTTTCATTTTTATATTTGTTAATGTTTTAACATTTTGTTCAAGAGCAATTAAGATTACGCCAGTTATGTTCCTCTCAAGAAAGAAGTAAATATTGTATGGGATGAGAATAAATATATATCCGATTGTACAGATATGGGGGAATATAAGGTGGGTGAGAGCGATGAGTGTAGAACAAATGTAGTAACCACTAAGGTTGACTGTTTCTTAGAGAGAGCCATTTATCAATAGCCTTGTAGCAAAACTAAAACATCTACAGTTTTAAGTGGAATCCGAACCACGTAGTATTGGTCGGACTTTTAGGCGACTGATAAGCCTTGTTCTAAGTTGTCTTCCCTACACAATATCTGACCTGCCTACCATCCAACATGAATACCCAAGACTTCTGTAGTATTGTCCCCATTGATGGCAACCATAGAACAGATACTGTGTCAGTATAAGAGGACCGAGTATTTATCACCTACAATCTCCACAAGACTTTGTCCCCAAGTAGCTGCGGTGGAGCAATGCGCCACTAGTGCCGACTAGAAAAATATTGATAGTAAAACTCTACACGTAAAAATAAAAAATGTATCGCTAAAGATGATTAAGATGAGTTCTCTTAGTACTAAAATAGCACTAACTCGATTCAGTAACTATTGTAATTTTAGTTAGTTCTCTCTCTATCTCACTCCCACACCCCTTCCTCTCCTTACTTCTCCCCTCCCCAGTAGATAGATTTGCCTACAAACTCCGAGTTTGTAGGCAAGGTTTTTGAGGGGTGGGGGGCGGTCGGAGGACTCGGCCGGTATACGGCGGGCGTGCGGACATCGGTTACGTAAGTGGTTTGAGTGGTCTGGCTTGGTGTTGCCAGCAATCTGCTGCCTACAAACTCCGAGTTTGTAGGCAAGGTTTTTGAGGGGTGGGGGGCGGTCGGAGGACTCGGCCGGTACACCTATATGGGTCCTGTGTTCGGCTGCCTCGGCGGCGGTGGCCTTGCCGGCCGTCGACTTTCAGACAGCTGCACATTTCCTTGTGCGGCATTGCCAGTCATTTGGCCGTGTGCCAGCTGTTGCGTGTGTTCATTGACTGCGTCCAGCAAGTAGGCCCTGGGCTGTGTGGAAGACAGCGTGGACTAGACGTGTAAAGTCTGTGCTGCCGCTGCTGCTGCTGTATAAAACAAGATAAAGGAGGAAAACAAAAAAAGATTTCTATAGTATTATACATTTATTTTCGAAAAGCTACAGGAGCTGTGATCAGATTTTGTACATTTTGCTATATGTGATAATTTACGTCCGATGACTGCTGATAGGAGTGACGTCAGTTTTGCAATGTGAGCTTCAAACCTGGTTCGGTCGGCAGCAACTAAAATCCATGGGGAAGTTCTGTCTTCTTCTTCGTATATAGTATGTACTGCGGTGACTGGAGGATTGGAAAATGTCAAGCACTGCATAATTTGACAAGTTCAATATCGCAGACCTGTTTGGGCTGCTTCAAAAAGGTTTCCTCCGCTTCCTTTTCCGACTTTTGCCGCCTGTACTGAATGTACTTACAGAACGGTGAGTTGAACTCATGATCATGAGCTATGTCATCATAAGGTTCCCACCTAAATAAAATGACTCCACAGTAAACACACTTTGTGCTGTCCACAGTGTCGGCAATCCTTACAAACCCATGTTCGGCCAACTGTCGAGGAGTGGGTGTTGTATGTTTCCAATCAGTGAACGTCTTTTCACGCACCGACGCCTCAGTCATGTCGATCTTGGACAAGTTTTGCATACACCAAGACGCCATTTTGCTAACATTAGTCTGTGTGCAGTTAAATCCAGAAGCGTAGACGCTATGCCAAAGACACGGAGGGTCTTCTTCTTCTTCCTCAGTCGGGATCAGTTTATCTGGCAAACGTGGACATCCCAATTCTTCCAAACTGAACACAACACGCCGGTTGTCAAACAGTCGCCCCAGTACCTTTGCTTTTTCCAGAGTCGACGTGTAGAGTAGTTCTATGTCAGCACAAGTGCTTTGCAGCGCTTCATCCAGCATCTTGTAGTCAGTGAATCCAGCATCAAAATCCAGCCCGTGATAGTGCTTACTGAGCCATCGGTTACGGCGCACAGTGTCATTCCAGCCTGAAGGTGTGTTTTCTTTTGGCGGCTTAAAGATCCAGTGTTGAACACACATTGTGTCAACGTCCACAATGGAAAGCTCCTTGATTATAGACGTACCGTCCTGGGCGGCAAATGCGCTAAAGTCGATGACTGCCTTCCTGACCATGATGCTGCTGCACTGACTGTAGCGCAACCTCAGCTCACCAATTTATAGCACTAAGCCACGCCCCCCTAAACAAGTTTGCGAACAAGATTTGTAGAGGGATCGTAGGTAAATGATTTATCGTGAATAATTAGACAGTAAGCGCAGGTGTTTTGAGAAAACTGGTTCGCTGCCTCAAAATCAATGCGTATATCAACAGGTGCGGATCTCAAGGTCTCGTTTTGCTTAGAGCAATCGATCACTGCAATAGGCGCGATTCTTTTAAACATCTCTTTGCTCAACAGTGGGCGCGTAGTTGTTCCATAATAACTCTCTTGGAAACGAGTATACATGTCGTACAAAACTGCGTAATGATTGTTTCCAAAATCTAGTTTTAAATCATCATACGGATACGAGATTGAGTTAAGATGTAATTTTAAATTGGTCAAATCACAATGATCAAAGTGAGCAGCATTCTTTTCCATTTCGTTTCTTCGGCCCGTTTGAAAAGCCACGATCACATACCGTGGTTTTTCCAGTTGAGAAGCAGTCTTTACAGCCCACGTTTGCCGTGAAGTATTTGGCAGCGCCGGATACTCATACAATTCCCATGACCTGTACTCCACAGGTATGCTAGTACCTCGACTCAAATACTTTAGCAGCTGTACACGCTGCTTATCGCTTAAAGTGACGTAAGGCATTCGCCAGTTTAACTTATCCAACTTAACTTTAATGGATTCCACAGTGGCAGTTGGTGAGTCCTTATCCCACATAACAGCATCCTTGTCACCAGAAGACCTAATTAATACCAGCTCATGGCGTGCATTCACCATAATCTTCTTGTAATCTTCGGCAAAACCAAAAAGTTGGTTAAGAGGTATACAAAAGCTAAAGTTCCCCTTCTTGTCAACATTATCTTCATCAAGTCTGTACAACAGATTAGCAGACGTAGAGGCCCAACATCCGGTACTCTTCAGTTCCAATTCACTCAGTGACGCATACCCCTTTAGTGTAGTAGTAATACCAGGATTCTTCACCCTGTCAATCTCTACACCGTTCAATTCATACCGCATCTCGTCAAAGAGAAAAGCTATTGCGTTATTGACAAACTTTGTTGCGGCAGTAGCGTTGCCATCGCTTAAAAGTAGCTTACCCTCAACATATAGATAAGAAAGGGATGGTATTACACACAAATCCTGCTGCTGTATTGGTATACGTATTTCATCATTATTGTTCAAAGTCATTGAAGCGTAGGGAAGATGAGTATGCCACTCCATATGCGTGACCGTATCATCAAACGGCACGCTCTGCATAATGTCCAACATATCGTTCATTATGTAATGGTAGTATATCCTAGGGATTGCAAGAATCTCCGATTCGTACGTGTTAATCGTTTGACAGATCGATTGTCACTAGTAAACTTATATCTGCGCGCCGCCATTAAATAGGTTGGCTTCCTACTCCAATAAACGAAACCCATTACTGCTTCCTTAAATGCAGCCGTATCGTAATACGTTCTCCACGAAAATTCACCAATTTACCGTCTTGATCGGTAATCCGTAGGGTGACGTTGTCAATATTATGCACGGTGACAGGTACATAAATGACTGGACTCGGGGTTTCTACCAATTTATATCCGGCCGGCACAGTGGGAAAGAATTGATAAATATCATGGGCCGGCACTCCATTAACATAAGAACCGGTGGCAATATTACATTCAACACGAATCGTGTTGATCCGAAAGATGTCCACCATTCCACTTGTAGCTACCTGACCGGGTTTAATAACCTCTTTCATAAACTCCAGCAACCCACCAATCGAGTTCTCCTTTGTAAAGTCCACTAAAACCGAGGACTTGATGCTCGTTTGGAGAGTGCTGTTGCTCATGGTTATTCGTACGACAGGTCTGTTGGGTAACTTACTCAGTTCAGCCTGTATATAGGCAGAAATCTGATCAACACTATACGTACCCTCTGGTATAGAAAGCACCTCACCATCGGCACCATAGTGAAGTAGATTGTTTGTACTGTCCACATTAGGTATTGAGTTGTAAGTCTCAAGACTAAGTAGACCCACTTCCCAAACGTCGTCATCACCAGTCAATTGTATGGGTGGAAAAAATTCCGACCCAAGCTCCGATTTTGTTCCGCTGAAGGTAAGCGTCAGAGACATGACTGAGTAAAACACTCGCAAACATAGGTTAATAAGCAATTTATTAGGTCAGTAAAAATGCTAAACATAGGTGTCCACAAATCGTGCTCTCTGTGTGTACAGACTGGTAGCCAGTACGATTGTAGGATATGAAGTTGCCCTTTAGGTAGCGTTGCACTTCTACTGGAGGCTGTAGATCTCCGTAACTATCAAAGTAATCAACTCGATTGCCCTTTTTGTTGAAACAGACCCAGTGGGTGCCAGCACCACTGCTGCTGTCGAGATTCACAATGGTAGACTCATTTCTCCAAGGTCGTAATGGCAAAGCATCCCGCATAAAAACTCCTCTAAAATTAGGAATTGCAAAGAGCTGAGCGTAGAACGTTAAATCCTTGTCGTACAATGCACAGTTGGGCAACAACTTTAATAGTTTTTCGCACCGCTGAGTAGGGTGTCATGTAGAGACCAAGACCCTTTAGGTATGGTTGTAAGTAGAGTCCTTTACCACGTCGTAAAGCAATCGCTTCCATAGTCTCATTGTGACGTTGATGCTCTGCCAGCCTTTTTGAAGCATCTTTAATTTCAGCAATGGTCTTGGCCACTCCAGCTGCACCTCCTGCCAAACTGCCAATAGCACTAAGGCCAGCAAATATCGGCAGTAACGGTAGAACCACTCCACTTTTCGGCAACGCCAAGACACGTTCTTTTTTCATTCTCCTAAAGTTGTTGTTACCACCACCATGTTTCTTCTTTAGCCGCGCAATAGCGTTCAAGGCTATCTGCGCTGTACGTTTTAACGTCCTGCTGCTGTTGTCCTTTCTACCAATTCCAGAACCACGTATGGCCGCCCTGGCGTGGCTGACTATCTTTCCAAAAGTCAAGGCCTTCTTCTTCTGTTTCCTTCTCCTTATACCACTACCCATCGCTGTTTTCGCCTTCATAGCGTTTGTCACAAACCAAGCTGCTGCCTTTTCCCCAAACGGTACGTCTTCCGTCTTGTAACGGCTCCAAGCCTTATCTGCCAATACGCGATCCGCCTTGTGTCGTGACTCCAAGTCCTTGTGTCGACTGTAAGCGATGTCGTGTTCTTTGCACGCCTCATCTAGCGGGTTAATACCACGGTCACCTTTTGCTAAACGCTCCTGGAGCCTTGTCCCTGGACCACAAAAGTTATAACCTCCCCCCAAATGCAGTTCAAAAGGAAGCCTGTTGAATGCACTATTAATCAGCCCTCTGCCTCTGTAGCGCGGTCTTCTCATAATGAAACAATTTCCACAAGACTAGCTCTTTATATAGGAGTTGCATCAATCTTTGCAATTCAGTGTAACGATGAAATTCAAAAAGCAAAGTACTACATTCGCCATAAACACCGATGTGCTGGACGCTTTACTAGAAAAGAAGCAGTCCACCTTGTCCTCCAAACATGGGCCACTGTTGCCAGCAAGCATTCGTTGCGTCATATGCGGTCCATCTAATTGTGGCAAGACTAATTTAATGTACAGACTAATTGTTGACCCTTTGGGCCTTAAGTTTGCAAACCTGTACGTATATAGTAAATCATTACAACAGCCGAAATATCAACTGTTGGCACAAATGTTCAAACTAATACCGGAAATTGGTTACTTCACATACAGCGACAGTAAAGATGTGCTTGACACTTCGCGCCCAAATTCTGTAATAATATTTGATGATGTAGCTAGCGATGGAAGTCAAGAGCAAATGAAACGTTTCTTCTTGATTTACTATATATCCCATATCCCTTCTGTCTACCTTTTCGAAGGTCATTGAAAAAGTGGTGTTAAGTAGATTAATTGCCTTCTTAGAATCTGGTAAAATCCTCCTTCCGAACCAATTTGGTTTCCGTAAAAATATGGGCACCCTTAATGCGATGTATTTTTTAGTGGAAAAAATTGTTAGAGCTCTTGACAACAGAGATCAAGCAGTTGGTATCTTCGTAGATCTGAGTAAAGCGTTCGATGTTGTGAATCACAGAATTCTAATTGATAAAATGTATTGCATGGGCGTCAGGGGAAGAGCTTTGGATTGGTTCGAATCGTATCTTATGGGCCGTAGACAGGTGGTAGAAATATCTCACTTAGATAGTTCAAGATGCTTAAGTAAACAATATTCTGAAGAGCTGTCAGTAGCAGCAGGGGTCCCTCAGGGCTCAGTTTTAGGACCCGTCTTATTCCTTCTTTTTATGAATGACGTTAACAACAGTGTCAATAAGGGGGATCTTTGTCTTTTCGCCGACGATACGTCACTCATTGTTACAGGTAACAATAGAGATGAATTAGAAGTTACTTCATTCATTGAGGCAAACTCACTGCTACAGTGGCTAACTCAGAATGATCTTCTAATAAATTCAGATAAGACTAGCTTAATAAATTTTCACATTAGAAATAACTCTGTCACACACACCTCTCTCCAACTTGGCGAATCGTCTGTTTCGCCTACGGATGTAGTCAAGTTCCTAGGTTTACATATCAATTCCCGATTAAACTATGTAGATCACATACACAGTATCAGCTGTAAACTAAGTTCATGCCTTTACGCTATAAGGAAGCTGTCATTTTTTTGCAATAAGGAGATTCTGCTGACTGCCTACTACGGTTGTTTTTTACCATACCTCGTCTATGCTCTTCCAATTTGGGGTTCGGAGTGCTTAAGCACAAAATATTTGTTCTGCCTTCAAAAAAAGGTTATACGTACTATTTTTGGCCTTCGACAACTGGAATCTTGTGTGACTACATTCCGTAGTAATAACATTCTAACATTCCCTTCTTTATTTATTTTTGAATCTTTAATATTTTACATGAAGAATAGAGATTCTTTTCCAGCTTCAAGATCGGTAGCCTATAATTTCCGTCACCAAAATAATCTTCTAATACCTAAACATAAAACAACATTTTTTCAAAGAAGCGCCCATTACACCTGCATAAAGCTATTCAATGCCCTACCAAACCATCTCAAGAAAGTAAATTCAGTCAGTGAATTCAAGAGGGGTCTGAAAGAATTCTTGATAGGAAAAACCTACTACAGTGTTCAAGCCTATTTAAATGATAGCTTATGTGCATAATTTAGTTTTAAGCAGTTTTAAGCAACTTTGATTTAATTAGTTGTATTTCTTTGTAAATTTAAGTATTGTTTGATGTGACCCATGCCAATGCTTGTAAAGTTTAAAGGCAATAAAGAAATTTTGATTTGATTTGATTTGATTTGACTTTAGCACGGGTCGACATATGAACACGGATTCTTTTTACCTTACTCAAACGTACGAACGCCTACCCAAACACTTATTGTGAGACAATGCAAACCTTATTATGCTGTTCAAACAGGATGAACTGAACTTGAAACACGTGTTCAGCGACCATGTAAATGGTGACATGACCTTTGATCAGTTTAAAGAACTATGCAAAGAGTGCTGGGAACGCAAATTACCCTACGGATTTGTCACCATCAACAAGGACTGTGAAAAGAATAATGGTCGCTACAGATGCGGTTTAGACACGTTCATTAGCGATATATAAAGGACCCAAGAGCGCGTGCATGGCTCATTTTAGCACAATGAACAGACGTGTCGAAGAACTTAATCGAGAGCGAAAAGTAAAGGAGGAACTTATCAAAATGACTAGTGCGGTACGAAAGAAATATAAAGATCTGTTGCGCAGCACTGACGATATGACACGGTATTTTGAAGAAAAGGCCAAGCCGATTGTACTGCCGCTACAGAAAACTGTACAGGAAGCATTACAAAACGTCCCACCACCACCACCGCCACCGTTTAGTGTAAAAAAGGAGATAAAAAAGGAAGCAAAGAAAGAGATTGGAGAGGAAGAAGAAGAAGAAGATGGGGAAGATTTAAACAAAACTATGGATACATCGACGCAGACGGATGTGGATGTAATACCTATTGTACGGGCATACTTGAAAAAACTATCTGATCCAAAAGAACGTACCCAGCTCGATAGTACGTACGGTGTAAGAGCAGATGGTAGGGCAGGAACTGTAATTGGCAGTTCCAAGATTGCTTTTGAAAAGTTACAAGTCATTGTGCGAAACCGCAAGTACAAAGCTACAATCGGCTTGTTGGAACTGTTGTTTAAACAAAAGCCAAACAAGGATCTACTTGACGTAGACGATTTGAATGCATACAGAGAAATCCTAAAGCTAACAAACGCGCATCGGCAAATGTATTCTGCCGAAAAGCCAGTAAACCGCAATAAAGGTAAAAAGTACCTGTCTGTAATATCTGTCCTATTTCCTACGCGTCAAAAGACAGAGGAAAAAGTACAGGAGGAGGAGGAGGGGGAAGCAAAAGGTTCACTTGGTAAAGGTATTGCACAGTTTAATGTTAACAAACTAGTAAACAGACTTAGACTACTTATGATGTCACAAAAAGCCGGCCACACCGCTCATAATGAGGAAATTGAACATATAGTAAACTCGTTGCGTTTAAATAGAATAATTGAATAACTTAAAGTGTCAGACAATGGAAGTTGCTCGAAGAGGCATTATCAACGAGTTGCACAAGCCGGCCAGAAAACATTTTACCAGACGTAAAGTTTACGTCAAGGGTATTGATGATTTGTGGCAGGCGGACTTGTGTCAAATGGATCTTTATGCACGCTTTAACAAAGGTAACAAGTACATATTGACTGTGATTGATGTATTGTCTAAGTACGCTTGGGCAGTACCGGTCCGTGATAAAAAAGGCAGCAGCGTAACAGCCGCCATGCGTACAGTTTTGAAACAAAGTCATCCTCGTGTGCCGACCAATTTACAATGTGACAATGGTACAGAGTTTTACAACAAAGAGTTTCGCAATTTGATGAACGATTATAGTATAAACCTATATAGCACGTTTACACACTTGAAGGCGTCTGTAGTTGAACGTTTTAACAGAACCTTAAAGTCATGGCTTTGGAAGGAGTTTAGCTTACAGGGAAATTACAAGTGGCTAGCACTACTGCCACAACTCTTGGAACTATACAACGCGAGAGTCCACAGGTCTACTGGAATGCGACCTAAAGACGTGACAGCAAAACATGAAAAACACTTGAAAGATAAACTAAACCCTCGATCTGCTCCCCAACTAAATAAAATGAAGTTTAAAATCAATGATACTGTAAGAGTGTCAAAGTACAAGACCCTGTTTAATAAGGGATACACGCCATCTTGGGACCCGTACACTTACGAGTACCGCTACCATGAATTGACTTTACTGGACAAAGACGAGTTCATAATGATTACTAATCATCCACGTAACCTGTATCCTGCATACTGGCCAAGACTGTTGTACGATGACTACGTGGCAGGTGAACGTAACAGTGCACACATTTACTTTAACTACTATGAATTTACAATTGGACAGAGCGAGACACCGCCGTTATTGTAGTGCCGTGACTGCTTCTTAGCAACCAGTTTACCCAGCGACGGCGGACACTGGACTAACGTTGACTGTCAGACCCACTTGAATGACTTGAACTGGACGTTTCACTATGTGAACAGACACCTTGTAACAAGCAAGCCCAGGAGGTTGAACAAAATTCTACGGTCAAGCGACAGCTGGTGTGACAGATGTATCTTGACGCCACTGTTTGACATACACGACTATGACGGTTGTAGCACTCAGACTCACATGCATGATCTTGACGATACTGACGAAGATAATGACCATGGTAGTGAAACTGATGAGTTCGTAAGGACTCTATTATGGGACGCCTACGTACACTAACTGGTGACTCACTACGACAATTATTATTATTGTATCTCCTTTGTATAGCTTTAGTTAAACCATTT
>JAQJVL010007330.1:0-24517 GCA_035578905.1 Stictocephala bisonia | reverse complement strand
TTATATTGTTCAGTGCAATAAGTGCCAAAGATATGGCCATTCTAAGTCATATTGCTGGTATCCATTCCGGTGTGTTAAATGTGGTTCAAACCATGATATTATTGCTTGTACTAAGTCTAAAGATGTCTCAATTAAGTGTGTGCTGTGTAATGGAGACCATCCCGCAAACTACAAAGGTTGTAATATCTGCAAAATTTTGAAAAATAAAACTTTTCCACCTTTGAGACAAACATCTCTTATCTCGCCATATAACAAATGGTATAATCAGTAAATCTGAGACACCATTGCCTCCCACTACAAATGAAAATAATCACGTGAATGAGTCAGTATCTTATGCTCAAGCAACAAAAAATGGGCCAAATTGCTCCACAGGTAATGAATTAACAACCCTTACACAGGTTATAAATTCTGTTTTTGAACAATTTGAACCCCTCTTAACACAGCAAACTCTACAGGTTGGAACCCTCATTACCCTGTTAATAACAGTTATTTCTAAATTAAAATGAATAATTTTCTCAGAATATCAGAATGGAATGCCAACTGCTTGATTAAACATAATTAAGAAATACAATTATTCATATCAACTTACAAGCTAGATATACTATTAATATCTGAAACCCACTTCACCGATTTAACTTTCTTTAAAATTCCTAATTTTTCAATTTATAGTGCAAATCACCCTGATAACACTGCTCATGGTGGTTCTGCTATTTTGATACGGAACACTATTAAGCATTGTGAACTTCAAGTTACCAGTTTGACCACATTCAGGCTTCAAGTATTGTTGTAGAAGATTGGACTGGTCCTCTGACAATATCTGCAGTATACTGGCCACCAAGACAATACATCACCAATGTACAATTTAACGATTTCTTTAACTCCTTGGGCACTCGGGTCATTTCTGGCGGAGACTACAACGCTAAGCATCAAATGTGGGGATCATAGCTTAACAATCCTAGAGGTCGACAGTTACTACAAACAATTAATAATTTTAATATGGATGCTATTTCAACAGGGAAACCTACATACTAGCCTAGTGACCCACACGAAATTCCAGATATCTTAGATTCTTTTATTACGAAGGGTATTTGTAACAATTATTTAAAAATAAAGTCTTCCCTCGATCTACACTCAGACCATTCCCCTATTATTTTAACAATCAGTTCATCCGTAATCAACAAAGAAACTCCTCCAACTCTTTGTAAAAAATTCACCAATTGGAACATGTTTCGAAAAAGTGTTGATAAAATATCTAAGCTTAATATTCCACTGAAAACCTATGAAAATATAGATGACGCAATTGAATCATTTAATGTATCCCTACAGGAAGCGGCTTAGAAAGCAACGCCCAGTCTTTCACAAAAGCCTACAAACAGTGTAAATTATCCAGTACTTGTACGGAAGAAATTGGCAGAAAAACGCCGTTTGCGAAGAATTTGGGAAAATTCTAGGAATCAATTCGATAAAACAAATCTAAACAGGGCCTCTCAACAACTAAAAAGATTGATAAAATCTATAAAAGACGAATGGTTTGACGATTTTTGTTCGTCACTTTCTCCTTTTAAAGACAGTGACTATTCGTTATGGAAATACCACAGTACCAAGATATCACAGTATCTCCCAAGTCAGAGTCTCTGTCTGTAATAATCCAAATAATTTAAATTTTGTTCCTTCCTAATATTTATACAATTATCATTCAATATTGAATCCATAAGTTGTTTGGTTGTGATATTAGTGTGTTATCATTATTTAATTAATTTTCAACAACTGAAAACTGATAATGAAAACTTACATGCTTCTTGTGACTAAGACAGTGAGTAACTGATTTTTCTATTTATCAAAATAATTTCTTTATATGAAATGAAATTTACAACCTGTTAGAGATCCAAAGTAGTTAGCTGAGGCTTTATACATATTTTTAATTAAATCACTTTAATAAATCCTTTTACGTATTAAAAATAACACTACTACAATAAAAACTACTTCACATCACCAAGTCCTTTGAAGAGTATGAATGAGTGTGGTCATTGTTACTAACTAAGGTCAACTATTCCCTATAAGGAATCATTCATTAAGATCCCAATAGCTAGGATAACTAAGGGATCTACAGCTTTACGTGGAATCCGAACCACGAAGTATTGGTCTTATTTTCTACACAACATCCGAACCTTGACTACCATCCAACATGGACACTCCAATATTCTCTAGTAATGTCCTTGTCGATGGCAACAATTGAGCGGACGCCGTGTCTGTATTAAGAGGGCCGAGCATGGAACCGAACGCCTAAATCTCTTAAATACTTTGTCTCCAAGTAGCTGGGTTACAGCAATGCGCAACCAACGCCAACATAAGTCTCCATCTTGTATTTGAGAGTGTATTTACTATGTGACTGATTGGACCTAATTAAACGGTGTATTAAACGTGGATAGGAAATGAGGTTAGGGGGGTGGAGTCCACAGAATTGATAATGAAAGTGACTGAAAGTAGCAGTTTTTTATAGCATATGTATGAAGCTGGCCTAGATAAAGTGTATGCATTTGTTACAGTAGACGAACGCAAAGGTAGCTGAAGGTGGGCAAAAATAGAAAATTGTTAGAGTACATGATAGTTAGGCTAATGAAGGAAAACATATTATACTAAGATGTAAAGCAAAGCTTGTAGTAACGGAAGCGGATGTGATAACAGCAATAAAGCCCAACCACCGTACACCAGTAGACTTCGTAAGTACAGTTAAATAATATTCAAAGTAATTTAGGTCGGATATTCCGAAGATGGTTAGGGTTACAAGGCAAGAGGGCTCTAGCCGTAAGAGTGTTAATTAGGAAGTTGAGGATACCCAATGATAGCCGGTTGAAATTAACCGTGATTAGATATTTTTAACGGAAGTATATGGGGGCATAGGTAGGTAACGATGTATGTTATACGTATAAGGGAAGCCATAGATGAATGGGAGTACCCGAGCGTATGTTAACAGTTAGGTTAACAGTGTATTTATTAAAAAATTCAGAAAAATTAAATAAAAAATTAATTTAAATAGGCAGGCTAACAGTGCATGTGAGAAAGGGGTGGGGAGGGGGAACCAATCAGGTGCTCTTGCAATCAAGAGTTATGAGCTGTCGTTAACCGTAATCAGGTGCGCGTCAAAGTCAACCTTGAGTGTCGCGCGCCTGTTGCACCACTAACATACGGACTGTGCATTTGTGTTCTGGCACATAGAGAATTAAATTGTTATAGTGCATATATGAAATATTGCATTTGTTATAGTGTATATATGAAATAAACCACAGAGTACAGCTGATAAATGTACCACAATAGTAAGTCGCCGCGCATGCGCGCCAGACCAGTAGCCGACGGTCGCCGGAAGTACCCGAAAGCATTAATATTGTACATATATAAAAGGCCGCCATCTTGGAAAAGTGTATTTTATATAGTATATCAGTGATTTTGTTAATGAAAGCGCAGTTGCTACGTCCGGCGACATTGAAAATCATTTAATGTTGATTAAAAAACGACACGATATGTTCCATGATGAAACGAACAAAGATGTACGAACATCAAATTACATGACTGGATGCGATTACAGATCTTTATCTTATCGAGGTCTAGATACGAGCTCGCATTGGTGAATAATTACATCTTAGCTACATGGATCATACCAAAACCTTTAGGTTTTACAACAAACTAGTATATTTATATAAATGATAGTTTACATGCTCACACACTCGCTGAAGAAGAGAGGGATTTTTATATGGGTAAGCTAGAATTAATACCATACCACTACCACATAATCTCAACAACAGACATAGGTAGATTTGATTCAGAAAAAGATAGGACTCATATGAGAAAAGTACTTCGGCCTTTGGACCACATGTGATGCAGACTGCGAGAAAACAGCGTTCACCGCCTTTATATATACCCCAAAATCGTGGTTAATTACTTTTTTTAACTCGCGATTTTTTTAAAAAATTTTAATTTATTTTTTTAAATTTTTCCCCCTCCAATATGAGGAGAAACTGGCCAGGTTTTATATACTACCTCCATTAGCCTACAGCACACCAGCTGGATTATTTAAGACTTGTATTAACATCGGCTACAGCACGTTAACTGGTTTATTTACGACTCCCATTATAACAACGCTTTCCAAATGCTTCTTCAGTTTATAGCCAGTGTGTAGCATGCAGTGTGCAACTCGAATGGTGTCTAGTTTGCAAGTGTGCCTGATGCAACACTTTACATCTTGGAATGGAGAAGACTGGTGCTAGTATGGAGGAGACGTTGCGGAGGGTTAAGTTCAATTTAGAGAAAGAGAAGAAGACAACTAATTTCTAAAAATCCAACTCCTTGAAAAGGGTAGTTGAAGTAAATTATTTAAATCATCCCTTTTACTACAGATTAGGAGGTAAAGATGTAGTAGAAGAGGAAAGAAAAGGTAATATTCTTAATATAATATTTAGAGAAATGATAGTTCACAAACATTTGATTACGCCTATTGATCAAATAGAACTAAAATTTAAGACTAAGATGAATGAAAAATATCTTATGTCGGCTGAAGGGAATGGTAAACTGTTATAACTGAACAAGGAGTCGACCATGAACATGCTTGTTAAAAATACCAGCATGTGTATCGCCGCCACCATAATTCCGAAAAAAGTTGTTTTTAGTTCGAAAAGATAGTAGAACTGATTGGGAGATAGAATGATAAATTAAATTAGAGTTTTACATTACCTTAAATTCCGTCAAGTGGTCCAAGGCAGATGGCGACCGATTTTGACTACTTCATGTAATCATTTTTAAGCCAAAATACATAAAATATTCACTTTTGTGAGGTCTTCATAAGTCTTGAAAAATATTCATAAATAATAATTCAAAAATAATCATAAAGCAATTATTCGCATGAAGTTAGGTGTCCTCAAGCAGAGGTCGGACTAACAAACTTCCCCATTGTTTTGCAACCTTCTACAGTATTATGGCTGAGAAGGCAGAAACAACAGCAAGTGACAACTCCAAGGCAGACACTGGAAAATTCCAGAAGTCTAATAAGATAGAGGGAGGCCCCAAGAAGCCAACCCCAAAGCCTCAGGAACCCCGCATCACTATGCATGACCCCCCCCCGTCAAAGTTACCACATCCTTCAAAGAAGGCAGAGAATACGGCAAACCAGTCGAAGGTTAAGTTAGTTGAGCACAGCGTGATAACTGACTCCGCTTTTGACCCCGACGCCAGATTCAGAAGTGTGATCCGAGAGTTGGAGTTTACTCTATATCTTTTACAGGGTATAGTAAATTCACAGACGACGTGTACGCTGAGTTGCGTATGGACAAAGGCATACAGTATAGTAAAGACTTGCCGCCCGAAGCCCTTCACTACTATTCGTCAGGCCTCTATTGGCTAAGACAAATAGGACTCAAGTTGGAAGCGCGTGTTCTATATTTTTCAAGACTTATGAAGACCTCTCCAAAGTAAATATTTTATGTATTTTGGCTTGAAAATAATTACATGAAGTAGTCGAAACCGGTCGCCATCTGACAACGTCTTGGACCACTTGACGGAATTTAAGGTAATATAAACCTCTAATATAATTAGACAGTTGTCCGGAGGCAATACATTATGAAAATGATAAATTAAGATGGAATTATTAAAACTCCGAAACAAAACCAAAACAAAAAATAACAAAAAGAAATAAAACAACATAATTATTAATAATGGAGTTAGTTCTTGTGGTTGTAGACACGGGCATAGTTTTCGTGTATGCTATGCACAAACTTCTGCATCGTTGATCGGGCAACTAACTTAATATACGCAAGGAGGAATTTTCTAAGTCCAGTAAGTGGGTTAGGATTTATTAATCGTCCTTTATATTAAAAATATCATGAGAAATCTAATGCAGAAGGCAACATAAAATATTATCAAATTGTTCGAAAGAAAACAGAGTTGAGTGAGAATTTTAGTTAAACTTAACAAATACTTCAAACAGTAGGTTTTATGCAACATTTACATCTACGAGCTACTGTGTGTTTTAACACAGCTACGGCCTTACCAGTGCAACAGCTATGCGCAAAGTAACACAAGTATCGTGGTTCTCATGCGGGCTTGTAATAACTCGCTGGTGGGGGGTAAGGAGGCAGGTCTTGGTGAGTGGTGGGGAGGTATCCAGGTACCTACCATGCACGCTGCACCAACCCAGTGACGCGTGGCTCTCGTCCAGTGCACATGGACTCTCCTATCCAAGATAAAACCGTTTTTACATCAACCAATTGTTTTCATTAAGTTGTTGAAACTGTATTAGATTCTAATACTTCAAATTCACTTCAAGTACAAGAGGTAAGCAGCAATACATCTTGTGATGTTGGAGTAATTCTGCTATCATTGTTGGGTTTTGCCTAGATTCTGAGGTAGCTAATGATCATATCACTTGTTGTTAAAGAAATTAATTATAACACCGTTCATTTGTCGACTCCGCAAGATCACCAAGTTTTTATTAAATAGTTGGTAGATCTGTTATAATCTGGTTACACTGTTTCTTAGGGAGTGTTTGCAACAAATACCGACAGCACCACTACCATGGACTCTCGGCTGGACTTGAAATATGCACCGACGAGGAGAGAATCGCAAGTGAAGAATAAAACACATTATTGCAAAAAAATACTACTACTACTACTACTAGTAACTTTTTATATACTAGTAGTACTAGTAGAAAATTTAATATATTTATGTAAATGATAATTTACATGCTCACACACTCTCTGAAGAAGAGAGATGGTTTTATATCGGTAAGCTAGAATTAATACCATACCACTACCACATAATCTCGACAACAAACATAGATAGATTCGATTCTCATAAAGATCGGAGTAATTTGAGAAAGGTACTTACAGCATTGACTTTTAATTTATTACACGTCAACAAAAGCGCATTAAAATCTTTTGCTAAAAGATTGATTTATTTAGCCGATCTAAATAAACAACAAAAAAGGACAGTGGATCAAAGCGTAACGATTCTCTTGAAGTCGGAATATTACAAAGTACGCGTGCCTTTTAGAAGAAAAGAATAACCTTAGAGAGAATAGCATTAGTTTTGCATATATTAAAACCTTTGATGGCATCGACAAATGCCTAGCTCTGCTTGATATGGCTATGAAGGATGCCGATCTGCATCACTTTACATGTCATCATACCCTAGAACATTTGGCAACTGATTCGGAGTTTTTAACTCATAAATTAAAAGCAATCATACTGGAGACAAAACGGTAAAATGAACTGCCAGTTCTATTTTCAGCTCATAGTTTCAGAAAATTATTAAATCTAAATGCAGAACAAGAAGTTTCGGATACGTTGATGAATAAAATTAACTGTCTCGTTAGACAGGCGGTAAAATTTTAGTTTTCTACTATTTTGCATATAGAATAAGTGACTCAATGGGAAATGCCCCACAATTAACTGCTTCCAATCTTATGGCACTTTATACACACAATAATCATATAGTTAATGATATCAATTTCGACTCATACGATTGCAACATTTTTCATGGCTCTGTGTCGGGAGCTAAAGAGATATTTAATAATAAGGTTGGCTCGATACTTCGACTTTAAAGTTATGTTGGGCGAACAAGCCATGATTTATTTTACTATATTATTTTACTGTTACTTACCGTACAAGGGTTTAAAAACCTCTTTAATATTGGATAAATTGCATTTGTGCTGACAATTCCAGAAATACCAAACAAACAGTTTTACACCGAAATACTCAACCACGGAAACCGCCAACTTCAACTCGAAAATGTCCAAGATGACCAGTAAAAACTGACTTACAAACATTACATCATTTAACTTTTATTTAGCTAGTCTTTAATAGTAATTTCGTACTTATGTGGATAATATTTGATTGACCTATATTTATTCAAGTTTTTAATGTTGTATTTGTATTCTTTTAAATGTAAAAACTAATACAAAAACATATAACACAATCATTTAAAGGTAAGTTTTCTTGATGGTTTTGATATCTAGTTTATTTTCTATTAAATAGTCGGTTTTTAAGATTTTTGAAATTTAAAATTTTTAGTTCTTTTCTTTAATTCGTATATTTGTTTAATTTGTATTTTTAAATAAGACGCACTTTTAATAATTATTATTTTAATAACATAAGTTTTAATATTGTTTTAACGATTCCATTAAATATATGGATAGAATGGAACATTTAATTTGTAATATAATTCAAAAGCCAATTGTTCACCCCTATGCTTCTTGCGCCCTTGGCGGGGGCCTTTCCGCCAAATGCCTTGCTACACAAAATCGTACTATCGTTTAACGTGGCTATATCTGTATGTGCACTATTCCTGCACCTGTTCGCCGAACGGCTTCAGCAAATCCTCTATGAAGATGTACTTAGCGGCCTTCTTCTCAACCACAGCCGGCAGTTCTCTGTCGCACATGCTGGCCAACGGGTTAATCAAGCACACCAGGTTATCTTCGCGCCGGCCGCAAGTTCTCTTTTCAGGATATGGTAGAAGATCGACATGTACACGATCCCATCCTCGTGGTGGTCGGTTACAGATTCAAAGACACATCCAGACGAACAACTCGCTGGCTATGAAGACTTCGGTGAGAAAATCTCTGTTGGCGTCCAAGAAAGCCTTCAATTGCGTAGCGTACTCTTCGATTATCTCCATGACGTTGCGGTATACGGACTATCGCTTGTCGCCTTCGTACAATACCTTCTTCATACAATCAGTAAGCGTTGCGTTCACACTCAGTTGGGTCGCAACTTCTGTCCACACTCTCATCTTGGGCGGTCCGAACGGAAAGTTCTTCAGCACGTCGTCGGATGTGTCGGGCCTGAGCCGGTAGCGGTCGTACAGCGTACATACGTACTCCTTCGTCGCGGTCTTGTTCACCAGCCCGTGAAACGGTGAATCCGTGTTCACTGAGCACTCGGTCAGGTAGGTGGCAATGTCTTAGCCGTTCTACTGCGTCTTGTAATATCTCCAGTAACCGCAGCTCCAGATACTGTCCGCTGATATACACCGGGTTGTCCAGCGTCACCCTGTTCTGTCACCTGTCCAAGGTGTACATCTCGTTGGCGATCTATTTCAAAGCTTGTCTATACACCATGTCTAGAGTGTTCGTTTGGATCGCAATTGAATTTCAGACCGCTCTCTAGGGAATGGTTGGCATTCTTGGCACTTCTTCTCAACATCTCCTGGTCGTAACCGTACGTGTCGTTGAACGTGCAAAACAGGTACTAGTTGTTGTTCAGACGCGAAGAGAAGAATTCTAACGATGACGGCTGTACATGATGCGCAACATGTCTATGACTTGATTTTCTTTCACTTGCGACTGCAGTACGAACGTGTTTGAACGCAGTTCTTCGGACAGGCACACTTGTAAGTATGTGACGGACAACCTCTTGGCACTGTCGTTCTGCTTGTTCGTCCTGACGCTCGCTGCTCTGGACACCACTATGATACTTCACCGCCGACCTTCAGCCACCACCGACACAACTGTTTACCAACGTGAGTACCATTTTTCAGTTTCTGGTTTTCTCTTTATCCATGAATCAATAGTAGTCTTATTCAGGTGTACTTACTTCGAAACATTTCAATTCATTTGTCAGTATTTTTACAATAGTACTTTTACGCGAATCAATAGTATTGGTATTCGCGTTTACTTACTTTGAGACATATTTCAGTTCTACAATTTATTTGTCGGATCTTTTAAGTCTTTGTACACAGTAGGTTGTTTTCCTTTTCGGACATCTCACTATCCATGATTCATTAGTATCTTCGTTCGGGTGTAAATAATTTTAGACACGATTCAGAGATATAATGTATTTGTCGAATTTATTTTTTACGAAATTACAATAGTTTACATCTTTTTTGTCTTTTGCAGAAGAGGTATGGAGACCATCAATACACAAACCGTCCATAATGACCAGCAACAACGACACCCCCAGACGGCGAGCGGCGGTACCACCGCTGGCATCACGACGTTTGCTAAACCGTCCTCCGTGAAACTGCGCCGGTGAAACACTTAAATACGCCACCTACCATAGGTAAGAGAATATCTATGGACGGATCAACGTACGATGCGCCCGAAGACCGGTCGTCCGCTGAAGATGAATATATAGTGATCTGTCCGGTCATCGGCGTCATACACGAGGATTGACAACACGGTGACAAACGTAAAAAGGCTAGGAGCACCAAACGACCACGATCCAGACTGAACAGGCCAAACAGTGACATTTGGTTTGAGAATGTTCGAAGAACGATTTTGTATACTGTTCGTTGGAAATTACGAACATTATTTGGTGACATTTATACCAAACAAACAGTACAAACGAATGTTCTCCGACCGTTCACCCGGTGTGGACGAGGCTTAAAAACAGGGGTTTCAAAAAACGTAAATTAAATATGTTAATGACAAACTTGTTACAGATAAAAACAACAATAACTATTATATTTTGGATTATTAACAAAAAATATCATTATTTTATTATTAAAAGAGTATATTTTTGTTATATTCTCAAACATCCTAAGCCCACTTATTTCCCGCCTAAAATACGATAGCAAAAAACCATGACATTAATTAATGTCACACATGACTGCAAAATTTCCATCCAGCTGCCTTCTCTCTGGCGCCTCCTTGTATGCCTTATTTTAATACAAAAATGAGGTAGCTTTATTAACCTTTTCTTTCAGTTTCAACTTTGGAAGAACTATATTTATTTATAGTGCTAGTTTTTTTTTTTTTTTTAATAGAAAAATATACATCCTTGTATTTATTCTACTCGTTATACCTCATAGTATTTAACTATTATTGGTTCAGTACGTCTCAAATAACAATGTCAGAAGATGTAAAACTGATGAATAATTTATTATATGCAGATACATAATCAGGACTATATTCCCAATGATAGTCCTGTGAGTGGATTCTCTCCGAACACTGACCAAGTATTTGACGATAAGACACCAGATGATCATGGCCACATTCCTGTATTTGATGATACACAACAAGATGACTCTAGGCATATTCCTGTTGATAGTCCAGTAAGTGTACTATATCCAAACGCAAAAGATTTACCCCTTCCCTCCACACTCCTACGCGGTAAGTAGGTCAGAGTAACGGTGAAAGTGGATCAAGGCCGGCAGACCACTGCAGCTGACTTAGTTTCTTAATCAACCGAGGGGTGGGGGAGTGTAATAAATACCGGTGCTTGGAGGCACTCGTTAGTGCAACTGAGACTGCGGGTAGGAAAAGACCTACGCCAACGTTACAAACCGATTCGCAATATACTACGGTAAGACTTATTTCACTACGATAAAGAAGCTAAAGAGTGTATTTGATTATAGCCCCTTCGTAAAAGATATCTTTCGTTTGTATTGCCGAAGCTCGGCCAAAGAGTTTTATTTTCCCTCTCTTCGTTTTATTTGACATTTATTTAAATTTTAGATCATAGTTTGATCTAATAGCGTAGTTATTATCTCAGGCTAAAGTAACCAAGTCATTATAGTTCAGAATACGTGATTAAAGTTAAATTTTGAAACCTCCGCTCTGCGTTATAGCACTGTAAACTTAAACCATTTTATTTGAGGATTAGCGTAGATTATATAGCTACGCTCTGTGTATAGCACTGAGGGCTTAAACCGTTTCAATCGTCAACCCGTGTAAATTAAATAGCTCTGCATTGTAGAACTGTAGGCTTAAACCGTTCCATTTGTCAACTCACCTTAAATAAATAGCTCCACTATGCGTTATAGCACTGTGGGTTCAAACTGTTTCATTTGTCCATCCGTGTTAATTAAGTAGCTCCGCTCTGCATTGTAGCACTGTGGGCTCAAACTGTTTCAATCGTAAACCCGTGTAAATTAAATAGTTCCGCTAAGCGTTGGAGCACTGTGGGCTAAATTTAACTTTTAAAAGCTCCACTCAGCGTTATAGCACCGTGGGCTTAAACCGTTTCAATCATCAACCCGTGTAAATTAAATAGCTTCACTCTGCGTTGTAGCACTCTGTGGGCTTAAAAAGTTCCATTCCAGAGTCGGTACAGTAAAAAAAGTGTTAAAACATCAATACAACTATTATGGCACCTAATATGATAATAAATAATATTGTACTGTATTATTATTATTATTATTACATGCGAAAAAGACCAGTAAATGATCACGCAAAGTTCACTTATGGGTCGTCCTTTTTCTCCTTTGCCAAGCAGCCTTCAATTTTTCTTTCATAATGGATCTGCGTTCTTCTGTCCATTTAGCTCCTGTTTTCTTCTTTTGGTCTCTCTCTGATTCTACTTCCCATTTATAAATTTTGGATTTATAGGTGGATCGGTCCGAAATATCATTGATAGAAATCTGGGCTCTGGACAAATCCTTCCTGATTTCCGAGGTCCACTTATTGGTTAAAATATTTTCAGTGTTCTCTAGTAAGATTTTTGTTAGTCCATTTTCAGGAAGACGCTTGATATGCCCGTAAAATTTTAGGCGTCTTTTTCTGATATCCGTGGCTAAGTTTGAGAATTCTTCCACTCTAGTTCGGGACTGAAGTCGGTATCCTTCATCAGTGAGTCTTGGGCCGAGAATCTTCCTGATGATTTTCCGTTCTTCTTTAAGGATGTTTTCAAGTATCCCTTTTCTGGTCAAATCAAGAGTTTCACTCGCATATAGGACTTCAGGTTTGATGACGGTATTGTAGTGGTGAATTTTGGTAGAAATTGATAGGTATTTTTTGTTATATATGTTTTGAGTACGACCAAAAGCCCTCTTCATCTTTTGGATCCGGGAGTCCAAGGCTTTAAGTTCTTTCCCTGATGGTTCAAGGATTTCTCCTAGGTATCTGAACTCTGTTACTTTTTCGATATCGCCATATTTTGTGTTCAAATTTTCTAGGTCACAGAAGTTGGTTATTACCTTTGTTTTTGAAAAAGAAATCTGTAGGCCAATTTTTTCAGCGCACTCCTTGAGGGTTTCGATTTGGGCAATTGCCTGTTGACGGGTTTCGGCCAGGATGGCTAGGTCATCTGCAAAGGCCAGGCAGGTAAGTTTTGTTTGATTTCTGGAGATTTTCAAAGGGTTCCAGTTTCCTTGTTCTTTTAGTTTGTTTTCCCACTCTCTCATGACTTTGTCTAGGGCTATGTTGAAAAGGAGGGGAGATAAGCCATCGCCTTGTCTCACACCAGTTTTTATCTGGAATTTTTCCGAAAGATTCCCCATGAACTTTACTTAAGAGGTGGTGTCAGTAAGTGTCAATCGGATAAGTGCCCTGGTCTTCTGGTCTAGTCCGTATTCTTCCAAGGTTTGTAGTAGGGATTGTCGGTCGATGGAGTCGTAGGCTTTCTGGAAGTCGACAAAAGTACAGATGGTGGGTTTTCTACGGGTGTTTCTGTATTTTAGGAGGGTTTTCAGGTTAAGGATTTGTTCAGCACAGGACCTGTTGGGCCTGAAACCTGCTTGGTATTCCCCTATGAGTGGTTCTACTTGTTCTTGTGTTCTTTTCAATAGGGCAGCCGAGAGAATTTTGTAGGGGACTTGTAGTAGGGAGATTCCTCTGTAGTTGTTCACGTCTGTTCGGTCTCCCTTTTTGTGTAGTGGGACGATGAGGGCATTTGTCCAATCTTCCGGTAGTTTCTCTGTTATCCAAATTTCTTCAATGATTTTAGTGAGTTCTGTTATTGAGTTACTTCCCATGTGTTTCAGTAGTTCGGCAGTGATGTCATCACTTCCGGATGCTTTGTTGTTTTTAAGTCGTTGGATATGTCTTTGAATTTCGTCTAGGTCAGGGGCGAGTGAGTCCGTGTGTGGGTTCAGGTGGGGTTTTGGTTGGAACTTTTCAGTGGGTTCGGGACAGTTAAGTAGAGACTCAAAGTAACGGGCAAGTTCTTAAGTATTTTCCTGGTCTGTTAGCGCCAAATTTCCGTCTTGTTTTCTGAAGCAGAGGTTTCTAGGCGTATATCCATTGAGACGGGATTTAAAGACTCTATAGAAGTCCCTAGTATTGTAGTTTCTGAAGTCTTGTTCAGCCGACTTAAGTTGGTTTTCCAAGTACTTCCTCTTGGTTTGCCTGATAAGTTTGGAGGCTTGCTTTCGGGCTTCCCTGAACTTCCTTTCAGTTTCTGGAGAGCGGTTGCTAATAAATTTTTGGTAGGCAATTTTTCTCATGAGAATTGCTTGGTCACATTCTTCGTTCCAAAAGGGGTGTCTGTTTCTTTTCCGTTGTGGAATCTGTTCTTGGGCATTCTTGATGATTTTCTCATGGAATTCTTCCCAGGTTTTTGCTGGGATTCTCTCCCATATTTCTTTGAGGTTGGATTTTTCCAGTAGCTGTGTGTTGAGCTTTCGGCTGACCTGGCATTTCTGGTAGAAGCGTTTTGGAGTGAATTTGACTTTTATTCGGATTAAATGATGATCCGAGTCGATGTTAGCACCTCATCGAACCTGAACATTATGTACTTCTTTTTGTGCAGGGAATGAAATAGCTATGTGATCAATCTGATGTTTCCCACATTGGGTGTTGGGGCATTCCCAGGTGAAGAGTTTGTTGGGGTTTTTCCGAAGTGAAGTTGACATGATTTTGAGGTCGAACTGTTGGCACATCTCGATGAGGCGTTTACTATTTTCATTGGTGTTTTTGTGGGCAGAGAATCTTCCTGCTGTTTTCCTGTAGCATCTCTCTTTGCCAATTTTTCCATTGAAATCTCCTAAGAGTATGATTGTATCCTTCTCAGGGATTTTAGTGAGAGTTGCTTCGAGTTTGGACCAGAAGTCTTCAGTCTGTGTCTGATCTTACATTTGTTAGTGGGAGCATGAGCATTTACAAATGTATAATGGCGATTTCCACATTGAAGTCTGAGAGTCATTAGTCTGTTGCTTATTGGTTTTATTTCTTTGACTGAATTTATGATCTTTTTGTGGACTAGGAAGGCCATGCCTAGTATTGGGGTGGCCTTGCCTACAGTTCTACTGGTTTTACTTTTGAATATACGGTAGTTCCCGTAGTCTGCTGTTTCTGACTCTGTGAGTCTTGTTTCTTGAAGGGCTAGTAGTTGGATTTTTTGTTGGTCTAATTCTGATGTTAGTCTCAGGAGTTTACCTACTTGAATTAGTGTGTTGATGTTAAAGGTACCAATGTAGAAGGGTTTTTTAGTGGGAAGTTTGTCAGAGAGCTCCGACTCTCTCTTTCGTGTAAGTCCGGTCCCTCCAGAATCCGAATGGCCGGTTGCCGCTTTCGTATTCACTTGGCGGGTGGATTGGTTACCACCTGGAGTAATTTTGTATTTACTTGCACGATTCATAGTGAGCTTGTTCTCAAGAGTTGAGTTGATTCTTAGTAGAATCGGAGTACAATCAGGCTGGTTAGTTCCTGAAGGGTGTTTTAACTGTATTGTACTGTATTAGTATTTATATTTACACTTCTAAAAAACTAGAAATTAATATTCTTATTATAATTCAACATTTCTGAAAGGTTATAAAACGAATTTTTTTAGAAGCCAGTCATACAATTTGTTTTGGAATATTCGTTTGGATATTTGTCCACTAAATGTTTAATTTTGTTTAATACCTTTTGAGATGTTATGATATGACTATTTTGTGATTTTGTAAGCCTACAATGGTATATTGCAACATTGGTTTTGTTTCTGGTATCGTATATGTGTATATCACATCTTAGTGTTAGAGTTTGAATATTTTGGAGTACATAAGATGTTATGTCAAAAATATATAAATTTATTACAGTTTGTAATTTTTGTCTAATAAACAGAGGCCTGCAGGGATCCAGAGTATGTGCTTTTGCGATGACTCAAATGTTTTTTTTGTTTTTTTTTTTTTTTTTTGAAAAATTGGGATGTCATCTATTTTACTATCATTTCCCCAAATAACAAGACCATATCTTAAAATTGATCGAAAAAAGGCGTAATAAGCGGATTTGACATAGTTTTCTGGTACACACCACAATAAACGCCTGAGTAAGAAAATAACTCTCGACAATAGTTTTGATATCTATTCAATATGTGAATTCCAAGTCAAAGTACTGTCGATGTGGATGCCCAGATATTTTGCGGTGTATCAACTGTCAAAAGTATCAGTTGTATCAACTGAAGGTGTTTGTCTTAAGCTGAAAACTATATTCTGAGTCGGTGGCGTGCTACTTCCGACCGTGGCAGTTCCGACCCGTGTCAGGCTGTGTATTAAGGAGAGGAAAAGCAACTGTCGCGGGAGAGTGAAGACAACACTTCAGCACGCAGTGATACCAGGCACCACCACGGAGCATTCCTGTGTACCCGATCAAGCAGAGTTAGATGTCAAGACAGCGATGCACAACTGCAGGAAAAGAGCAAGAGAGGAAGTGTCTGTACCGGTAAATGTTATATATAAAGAAGAATTTTCTGGCTTGTATTCTCAAGGGTATGATCTTGTAACAGAAGTGCCAAAATACGATAATATCAAAGGTGCTTTGTGTCGACAAAGGAGGGGATCAATCGGGACTAATGACAATCCTAAATCAAGTAAGGATATTTTGTTGACTGACAATCTATTAAAATTGCCAAGTGGAAGAAGTTTTTTATTGGCGGATAAAACTGTAAGGGACAAGAGAATGATAAATTTCGGCGGTGAAAATACTTCGCAACTGTTAGGGAAGCAAGAGACAACTTATTTTTTCGACGGTACCTTTAAAAGTTGCCCCAAGCAGTTTAGTCAACTGTACACCATTCACGTCGACATTGGAAGTTCTGACACAGAAACAAACGTCTGCCCTGCTGTGTATGCACTCCTCCCTGACAAAACTGAAGACACGTACTTCCACATGCTTATGATTATAAAAGAATCGTTTCCTTCATGGACGGCTTCCACAATAAAACTTGATTTTGAAGTAGCAATGATTTCTGCGATTCAACGTGTACTACCAAATACAGTAATATCAGGATGCTCGTTTCACTTCAGCCAAAGTATATGGCGAAAAATACAAACAATTGGCCTAACAATATAATACAAAGAAAATCAAGAAGTGTCACAGACATGCAGAAGATGTGCTGCATTGGTTCATATCCCCCTTCAACATATTGATAATGCCTGGATCACTATTATGGAGGACGCTCTAGAAGACAACGCCAAACTGACAGAATTTTTGGACTATTTCATTGAGCAGTGGTTGGAAAATGCTACAATACTACGTCACATATGGAATGTTAACGGCCAGCAGCATCGCACAAACAACGCAGTAGAGGGCTGGAACTCCAAGTTAAATGCCTTGGTTGGAAGGAAGACACCCAATATTTATTTTCTCATCGAGAAGCTGAAAGTAATAACAATGGAGTCATCGTTCATTTTAAAATCAAAGGAACTCGGAGAAATGGGAACCAAAAGGAAAAAGATATACCAAAAACTTGACCAAAGAATAAAAAACATCCTCGATGAGTTTAAAAACACCAATGACTTGAAAAAATGTTTAAGTGCATTGAGCTATGTAAATAAGTTGGAGTGAACAAAAAAGTCACATAGACGCTTTTATGTTGATAAGCCATGAAGATGATTTTCAAATAAACGAAAAAAAAAAAACTAAATAAAATAAAATTAAAAAAAATTAAGTTTGAAAGTAAGCAATTTTAAAAAATACATAAAAAATACAAAAAATACATAAAAAATACATTAAAAAATACAAAAAATACATAAAAAAATATATGGTTGCTTAAAGTCCAACCCCATACCTCCTCGTGGTAGCAGTTGGAAACTAGTGAACCTAATACGCACTGGGGTAATATGGGGCTCTGGTAAGTTATATTTAACTTTCTCCCATATGCACTATGTGTATTGCGAAAATACTGTGATCGTAAAAAAATCAATGTTAAGATTGTGGAACAATGGGTCGGAAAAGGCACGGTATGCTATTTGATGGGTCGTAAGTGACACGAATGTTGGTGGGATAACAATGGGTCGGAACTAACACGGTCGGAAGTAACACGGAACCTTCTGAGTCTTAGCTTCATTGAGTAAAAATCCGTTAGACCTAAACCATAATGAGGCCTCTTGAACAGTTTCCTTGACTAGGTGTTGTAGCTCATCGAAATTTGAACTTACATTTATAAAAGCTGTATCATCAGCATATAAAAAAGATTTAGCCTTGATATTTTTGAGAAGATAATTTATTTGTAGCAAAAACAACAGTGGGCCCAAGACTTTTTTTTTAGCAGAACAATTGGTAGCAGAGCGTGGTTGCCTTAGGTTTGTTTCTAGGGGTTCTAATCAGTATTTTAATCTACTCGTTTATTTGGAAGTATGTTGGTGTGGGATATAGAAAGGCCTTAGCAATCAAACAAATGAGATCTGACAGGACTGCTAATAGGAGTGCTGCATTAGTTGAAGGGTTAACTGGCATCAAAACTAATCCAATATACAAGAATAAGCTTGTAATAAAGGATAAATACCAGAGTTTGGCTTATAAGCATAGGATTGGAGAGCCAGGGACATCTATAGAAATGACACCTGTTACTCTGAATGAACCTACTGAGAATAATATATTTGAGTGTGAAGAAGTTGATGTAACGGAGCAATACCTAAATGAATGTAGAACTAAATGTCTAATGCTGGGACAACCTCAAATGATAAGCCAAATTGCAGCAGTTCAACCAATGTTGGCAAAAGCATGCTATATCCAATACTGACAACTATAGGCTTACTGGGCAGCCTTACCCCTACATCACATGCATGTGATATGAACTTCTACTTTAACAACAATGGTAAGATATGTGACACAGTAAAATGTGTTGACATAAGTATGTATAACTTTCCTATCTCCTATGGGCAGGAAATCTGCTTTCAAAATTCTATGGGAGATGTCACAAAATTTAGAATTGATAAAACTTACCTAAGACATAGATATAATAAAATTTACTATACTTCAGAGTATTCAATTGGCATGGAAAAGCATTGGGATTGTGAGGGAACCAACATATGTGACAAGAAAAGTTGCAGGATTGGATCAAAGTACTCTCAATTTAAGGATAAAGAGGTTATAAATCACTATACCTGTGAAACAGAGTCATCTCCATGTGATACATACTGCTATTGGGGGTCTCACTGTATGTTTGATCACTATTGGATAATTCCCAAAGTATTTCTCTACCCTGTATATTTTGAAGTATCTAACATCAGGGAAGTTGTAGTAGCTATTGAGAAGGATGGACTGATCATTAAAAAGACAATGAATGTAAACAACCCAACCATAAACATGAATTTTGAGAATATTGAGAATAACATTAAGATGCCAATGCATGTCATTAGTTCTAACTATGAGAACAAGATATATCCTAAAGGGGAGTACTAATAAAAAATGAACTAATTTTTACTGATGTTTAAGACATTAATCTACCTAAAGTTGGTACAATACCAAAAAATAAAGACGTATATAAAAAGATATAAAAACGTATAAAAGGCGAAACGATCAGTGATGCCTCAGTTACCGTTCCACCGTTACATAGGTCCCGGCAACCTTGTTGACAACGGTTTACCTATTGATGAAGACGATAGAATCGCCGCGCTTCATGATATCAGATACCACAACGCCTCAAGCTCACAGGATATACGTGATTCAGACAGAGAGGCGATCGGCCTATTTGGTGGCGATTTTGCAAGGACTGGCAACTGGCATAGCCTTGTCGGTGCCTTGGGCCTCACTGGGAAGTACATTGCTGCGTCTGTGGTCGGAGTTCAGTATCCAGGCACAACAACTGGTGAAGGATCTTTTGGACAACACGTTAACGAGCGATTCGGACGTTTGTTATCTACGCAGCGGTTCCCAACCTGGGGTACGCGTACCCCTTGGGGGTACGCAATGACCTGGTTGGGGTACGCCGAAAATATTTGGTAATGGCGGACTTTATGTGTTTGTCGTACGTTACCTACGTGGTGGTTGAAAAGTACAGTACAGTACTGGCGCGCCGAATCGTCCGATGGTCTGACTCACGCTCGCTCGTCAAAGTCAGTTAGCCCTCTGCCACTCCCCCTCCCCCACTCACTTAGCCACGCAATGCACTGCTACCGTACCGTCAGTCAGTGCTCGCATAGTTCACTTGCATAGTAGTTGACTGTCGTCTGTCGCTCTTCATTACGTGATTTTATGTTCAGTTTACTTTTTACTTGCTTATTGTGCGTGTTAGTTTTTGACTGATTTGTAAACCATTTAAGTGTAATCAAGAAGATGGAAAAGTGGTTAAAAACTGGATCAGTTAAAACAAATCAGACTGATACGGCAAGTCAGGTGCTTAGCAAGCCTAGTACGTCCTGGGACTCAGCAGCAGAAAATTCTTCTTGTGTGAGTACCAGTGATACTAAACCTCATAAATCTACTACTAGTACTGGAACTTCCTCAAAGAAACGAAAATATTCAAATGAGTACTTGAAATATGGATTTTCGTTTACTGGAGAGGAGGAAAGTCCAAACCCACTATGTGTTGTTTGTGGAGAAATTTTAAGCAATGGAAGCATGAAACCTTCCTTACTTTTGCGCCACCTTGAATCCAATCACGCCCAGCACAAAAATAAAGAAATTACCTATTTTGAACGACTTTCAAAAAATTATGGGAAAGATGGAGTGGTTTCTTCTTATTTCGCATCAGTTAATAGAGATAACGAAAATGCTGTGGAAGCCTCTTACAAAATTAGCTACCATATTGCAAAAAGTGGTAAAAACCAAACAATAGGTGAGGATTTGATAGCCCCCTGTATAAAAGATGCTGTTCAGTGTATGTTTGGTCAGGACTTTGTTCGTAAGGTGAACTCCATCCCGCTGTCAAACAACACAGTTTCACGGCAAATTCACGACATTTTTGAGTACATTGAAGACAAAGTGGTTCAGCGATTAAAAGACAGTGATTTTTTTTCCATCCAAGTTGATGAAAGTAAAGACATTGCTGCCCTAGCAATCTTACTTGTTACTGCAAGGTATGTAAATCCCAACAAGGAGTTTGAAGAAAATCTGTTGCTGTGCCATGCATTAACTGAGCGTACTACAGGGGAAGATATGTTCAATGTGATTTATAGCTACTTCTGTGAAAAAGAAATAGACTGGGGTAAATTGTGCGGTATATGCACTGACGGGGGAAAATCAATGTCTGGCATATATATCGGTCTTCGGGGGCGGGTAAAAGAAGTGGCCCCCCACGTAGCATGGAGCCATTGTTGCATCCACAGACAGAGTCTTGCAGCCAAAAATTTACCGTCTTCTTTGAATGATGTTCTCAATGAAGCAGTTAAAGTAGTCAACTTTGTTAAAGCCAATGCAACAAACTCCAGACTGTTCAAAGTGCTTTGTGAAGATATGGGTGGCATTCACTCCACGTTGCTTTTGCACACTGAAGTAAGGTGGCTATCTCGCGGGAAGGTTCTTACAAGACTTTTTGAGCTCAGACATGAACTGCAAGTATTTTTTGAAGAGCATACTTTTTATTTAGCCTCCAAGTTTCATGATAGTGACTGGCTTCAAAAGCTTGCTTATTTAGCTGACATTTTTTCACAGATCAATAAACTCAATTTAGAGTTACAGAACAGCTCAATTACAGTATTCAAAGTTGCTGACAAAATTGAATCCATGCTGAAGAAAATTGATTTTTGGAAAACCTGTATTCAAAACAATCAAGCTGAAGTTTTTGGCACGCTTCATGATTTCTTGAGTGACAATAATCTGCCCATAGCTGACAAAGTGAAACATCAAATAGTGACACATTTGACAAACCTGAAGGACTCTTTTAGAAAGTATTTTCCTAAACGAGGTGACGGAGAAAACTGGATTGCAGATCCTTTCAATGAAGAAAACGTCAAGACTGCTACATTTACCGTTCATGAGATGGAAAAGCTCCTAGAACTTTCAAGTGACTCTTCCTTGGAGTCCAAGTTCAAAAAGAAACCCCTTGGACAATTCTGGGTGACCATAAGGGATGAATATGGACCCTTAGCCACAAAAGCCCTTCTGGTTTTACTTCCTTTTACAAACACAGAACTAGTTGAGAGATCGTTCTCTTCCTATGCTTTTATTAAGAACAAGTATAGGAATAAGCTAAATGCAAGTCCTGATTTAAGAGTGTATTTATCAACCTTTGATATTGATTTCAAAATATTATGTGCAACAAAACAGGCCCAAGGGTCACATTAAAACAGTTTTGACTTGTTTTAAGAATAATTTTGATTTCATTTTTTTCAATAAACTTATTTGCTAATTCTAGTATGTTTTCGTGATAAGAAACATTGTATTTACTTTATTATTATTTTTTTTACAGTTGGTATTTAGAATTTACTAAGTTTACTAGAAACATATATAGGCCTAATTTTGGAACAATAACTTTATTGTCAAATAAAAGATAAAAAAAACTCTTGCGTAAATATTTACTTTCCATGATTAATGTTCTTGCAACTTTTTTTTCTTGGGGGTACAATTTGAAATAAATTTATCTCAAGGGGTACGGCAGTGAAAAAAGGTTGGGAACCACTGATCTACAGGATCAACCGTAAAACCTAAAAACGACAAGCTGGAAACACCACCCACAACCCCTCAGAAGAAAAGGAAGATGGCTGATGACGAACTGGACGATCAAATGGTACAAGACCAAGGCACTACAACATCATCAGGAACAACAGGTGGTGGAGGTAGTACTAATGCTATTGCAGGAACTATACACGCTCCTATATCACAGTTTAAAAGAGGCAAACTAACATTCATACATTCAAGATTAATGTACTCATATGGTTACCAGTATAAGACAATACAAGCAGTAGAACCTATAGAAGAAGGAGGAAAACAGTTACTAGTATGTACGCCATACGCTAGGATACCTTGTCACGCCTTACCATTTAATTTAACTAGAGCAGAGTTTAATAATTTGCCTATAGGAGCTGAAGGTAGAAGATTTATATGTACAGTAACTCCAATTAGCTTTAGGACTCCGTTTATAACAAACAGTGCCGGTATAAACAGTGTTAACTCAAGTCTAATGGTTCATGGTGTTTACGTTCATGGATTGAATAACAAGTATGGTGGATCAAACATGGAATATTCCTCTACAGCTGCAGACCCTATGATCATTACAAGTACTGCTAGACCTAGCAATGATGGTGTCAATATAACAGACTTATGGGGAAAACTTATGACCAAAAACGATACTACAATAACATTTGAAAATATACCAGCATGTTTTTGTAATTAGAAACCTTTACGTAAATACTATGTCCAGAATGTAGATATTGGGGATAATGTTGATAGTCTACCTGATATCATGCAAGACCTCAATATATACACCATGGTAAATGGTGTAGGTAATCCTCTAATCAGTTGGGAATTAGCAGGGCTCACATTGGCTAATAATTACATATTAGCTACAGTGATCATACCTAAACCTTTAGAGGATTTTACGAAAAGATATTATAGTATTGTAAAGGATAATGTACATGCGCACACACTCTCAGAAGAAGATAGGGTCTTGTTTTACGTGGGTGAGTTGCAATTGATAACATACCACTACCACATAATTTCGACCACGGACCACGGAATAGATTCGATTCTGATAAAGATCGGAGTAATTTGAGAAAGGTACTTACAGCATTGACTTATAATTTATTACACATCAACAAAAGCGCACTCAAATCTTTTACCAAAAGATTGATTTATTTAGCCGATCTAATTAAACAACAAAAAAGGACAGTGGATCAAAGCGTAGCGATTGTCTTGAAGTCAGAATATTACAACGGACGCATGTGCCTTTTAGAAGAAAAGAATAACCTTAGAGAGAACAGCATTCGTTTTGCATATAATAAAACCTTTGATGGCATCGAGAAATGCCTAGCTCTGCTTGATATGGCTATGAAGGATGCCGATCTGCATCACTTTACATGTCATCATACCCTAGAACATTTGGAAACTGATTCGGAGTTTTTAACTCATACATTAAAAGCAATCACACTGGAGACAAAATTAAAACCCGTAAAAATCGTCAACCCGTGTAAATTAAATAGTTCCGCTAAGCGTTGGAGCACTGTGGGCTAAATTTAACTTTTAAAAGCTCCACTCAGCGTTATAGCACCGTGGGCTTAAACCGTTTCAATCATCAACCCGTGTAAATTAAAGAGCTTCACTCTGCGTTGTAGCACTCTGTGGGCTTAAACAGTTCCATTCCAGAGTCGGTACAGTAAAAAAAGTAATAAAACATCAATACAACTATTATGGCACCTAATATGATAATAAATAATATTGTACTGTATTAGTATTTATGTTCACACTTCTAAAAACCTAGAAATTATTATTCTTATAATTCAAAATTTCTGATAGGTTATAAAACGGGTTTTTATAGAAGCCAGTCAAACAATTTGTTTTGGAATGTTTGGTTGGATATTTGTCCGCTAAATGTTTAATTTTGTTAAAAACCTTTTGAGATGTTATGCTAAGACTATATTGTGATTTTGTTAGCCTACAATGGTATATTGCAACATTGGTTTTGTTTCTGGTATCGTATCTGTGTATATCACATCTTAGTGTTAGAGTTTGAAC
>JAQJVL010007329.1:0-24518 GCA_035578905.1 Stictocephala bisonia | reverse complement strand
TTGGTTCAATCAATTGATAATAATAACTAAGCAGGTTTACTAAAAATAAATGTTAAAGTCGCTTAGGATGAATTAGTTTTTAAATTATTATTGTTAATGAAATATGTGCAACTTGAAACTACTTCGATACATGAGGCTACACTGAACAACAGATAAATAATTATACAGTACAAGTAAACGTCACACAACACAAATTTATTACAATATAAGCACAAAATGCACAAATATACTACAATACAAGCACAAAATGCACAAATATTATGGTGATCGATTTCGGTGAACCACGCTCACCTTCCTCAGACCAGAGGGATTCACAAAAGAATCGCTAAAGAAAATGAATTAAAAGAAAATGATTCTTTTGTGAATCCCTCTGGTCTGAGGAAGGTGAGCGTGGTTCACCGAAATCGATCACCATAATATTTGTGCATTTTGTGCTTGTATTGTAGTATATTTGTGCATTTTGTGCTTATATTGTAATAAATTTGTGTTGTGTGACGTTTACTTGTACTGTATATGTACCAACACGTATTATGCTAATTAAAAAACTATTTATAAATAATTATGTCATAACGAGAAATTCATTAAAACCTGGTGTAATTGAATGAAAACCATAGACATAGTCGTAGCTAATATAATAGGTCTACCCGATATTGGCGACGAGATATATCAGCTAACTGCCAACTAGTGATACAGTGAAGATTTTGGGCAGCTAAACTATAAACTTATAAATAAAAAATGAGACGTTTTATAAGGTTTCGGTTCAATAAAATGATTTTTCCGAATCTCTAAATTCATTGTATTTTGTTTAGAAAAGGTCTTCCAACATGTTTCTCCCTCACTTTGGTTGATTCTTGTTTGTTTTAAAGTTTACATCGACGTCATTGTGAACAGGGGACCATGCAGTGAATTTACAAATCAAAATTACCGTACTTTACCACCTTTTACACTCCAACTGTGTTATTGTCTAACCTAGTCAGAAAACCGTTCAACAATTTGACAGGAAAAAATATTGTATGCGCAAATATTACACACAGTTTTGGCGATCTAAGGCGTTTTCGGAATAATAATTAATAGACGTTCGTTACGGATATTTATATTTTTTATTTTACGGAAAATAAATCAATAATGTTGTGTCACACGCTGCTAGAACGCCATTACCATACTTAATATGATATGATACGGTATTTTCTTACGTCAAATCATTGGACAATTCCCTGTTCAGATTTTAAAAAAATAGACCTCAATCGACTCGCAAAAAATATACGATAATTTCAGTTCCGAAAAGGAGCTGTGCGGTTCTTTGCACGTACGTACACTACAACCGAGATGAACTTTCGCCTAGAAAAGATGGGAAATTCGATTCTTGGGATCTAAAGTGAACTGTTCTCCGTACCCTTTTAATTGAGCGTTATTATTGATATGAACGAAAATATACACAATTTCCACGGCTTACAGATCATTCGATTTGAATCGGTAACAGGTCTTTTTGAGCATCTTGAACCGGATCTCTCGTCCCCTTTCTTGGGTCATAAAGACAATAACAAGCACTTCTGTTTTATTCACGCTATTTTAGGTTAGGTTACAAGTGACTAGTAGACTCAACAACCAACATGTGTGATCGCTACTACGGTAACTATTTACAGTGATCACTACATTCCCAGCTCTGTTGATCACTTTGAACTGGTTCAAATCATAATGAACGAACTCGTTAACTACGTTGACTAGTTCATTTGACTGTTCTGTCTTGTACTACCTATTCTTAGGCGTATTGTTTAGTTCATAATTACGTGTACCAAACTGATAATGTATGATTAAGAGTAAAATAAAACACAAACATTTTTTATTGATAACTTATAAAACTGTTTACTCTTAAAACTAAACTAAGATGTAAATCTGATATTTCGTGAAATACAACTACTCGATCGAACTTCGAGTAGTTTTAGGAGCTTCGAGCTGAGTTTGAGTAGTAAAATACTCGATCAAATACTCGAAGTTTCGAGTACTCGCACACCCCTATATTTAACAAACATTGAAAGTAATTACCGATGAGGCTAATGCCAAACTCTGAGAGACCTTGGGCCACTCCTTGGCCGAGTGTCTGGGGTCGACTACGCCTCAGCTGTTCTGAGCGCTCCAGGTCATGACAGTCTAGTGTAAGTCGGTCCAGTGTTCGAGCCCAGCTAGAAGCCAAGCGTGTTACTGATGTGATTGTGCCTGTTGAAACAACATAATCATTTAAATGTTCTTAAAAGACTTACTGTACTGAATGGATGAGAGTTAATTGAATGGAAAACACTTTATGTGGATGGTAACAATTTTTTATAGTCATTGGACACTGAGTTTTTTTTTTTAGAAAGTGTCCATAGCTGAAAATTTGAATAAAATGACAGTGTCAAAAAGGTATTATGGTTGGTCATTAATTATAGAGTTGTTTTCTGATCGATGTTGATGAAAAGGGTTTCAACTCCATGTTTCAATGTTGATACGTCCTTTCTTTTAGTTCTATTGTTAAATTAGACTAAAAAAGTATTTACTCAATTACTTTAAGAAAATTAAGAAAAATATAGGTCTTTCTTCTCAAATTTAAAGAAAGTTACAATTTATTTACATCAAACAATGCTTACATGTATACATGAGCCATACTTACTTATTAAGTATACATTAAGATTACCAACTCATTAGAAAACCCACAAAAATAGATTTGTATGATAACTACCTCAAAATTAACAATCCTTAACCCTCCCAGCGTCCAGTAGTCCACTCCTTTTTTTAGCCTTTTTTAGCTACTTTGCAGCATTTTGTAGAAAAATTTTGAGCACACACAAAAATAAGTAAAGTATTATATAGCAAGGTAAAGTAAACAAAATAAGCTATATTAGAAAAATATTTTTATTTACATACCTTGAGTATTGTTGATGTTATCCTTGATTGTATTGTAAAAAATCAAAATTTCCCAGGTTTTGTTCAAAGTTTACACTATGCTTGTTCAGTACTTATATCTTATATTTTAAGTCTTTCTAATAGCATTTAATGTGTTAACACTTTAGCATTAAGAAATAGTTTTTAAGCCAAGAGCGCATTTTAAGTTGTATTATTTTTTAATTTAAAATATCTCAACAGAGAGAGAGAGAGAGGGGGATAACGCTTTCTAAAAGCGACATAAATCAGGCGATATGACGTAGTCAGTCGTCTTGAAATCTGATTGGTTGGAATGCACTGTTCTAAAAACGTTTTGCACCACGCGGGGTTTACGCCATACCACTCTGTCTAGAAAACTCTGTCTTGTAACGTCCCTGGCTCACAACGCACTTCTCTCATATACACTTTTGGAGGCCCTCTACCTCGTGCTTTCTCTATATTGTTTCTCTAAATCTCTGTTAACCACTCTTAAACGTCTTTTAATATTTTTGTGTGTGATATTTTGTAGATTTAATTTCTTGTGTGAACTCCCGCCATTGTCTGTGCTTCAAGATCTTCTAGAACTTCCTTTGTGCGCGCTTCCGCGGCAGATGAACTTTGCGAAAAGCGTTCTACCGTGATTCGTGTCAAGAAGGTGAAATGAAGTGAGAACTGTCGTTCGTTGGCGTTTCCCTACTTTGTACCAGGACATTGATGGACCTCGCTACCACCTCACCAACGGTTGTCTCCAGACCTTCCCTCACCTAATTGGAATATTGGACAAGGTACTGTTTTCATCATTTCATGTGTGTAACTTTAGTTATTTTTGTAAGCATATTGCTCGACATTTTGTCCCATTTTGTAACAACAAATTATCCACAAACTCTCTCTATAGACATTAACTTTTTGGGCGTTTTTAATATAAAAATTCCCTGGTCCTTCGAATAAATTTAGATATAAATATTTAATTTTCTCATCTCTCATTTACCGCTCAATGCTAGTAAGAGTTATTTCACTATATAAAAAACCAAGATAGCAGTTTTGTTGCAAATGTTATACATAAAAAGAAAATATATACATTATAAGGTTTATTACTACATTGAAAAAGGTACTCTATGAAAAATTAACTATGTACATACTGTCTTTTTCTGTTTTTTTTACTCGGATGAGCTAGACACCTTCCTCTTTCTCCCTCCTGTTTGAGGCCTCCAGTAGTGTTCAAGGAGGTGAAAACATCCTTGATGGACTCCACTGTTGCACCCTGGGCACCAGTATCTAGATCTTCCTCTAGTTTTGGTGTGTGAACATACCACACACTTCCTTTCAAAGATAAACGCTCCAATTTGTGTTCACCAGTGTCTCCTCCAGGGCCATGGACTGGTAAAGCAGGATTATTTACTTCTGTCAAGCTATCTACAATTTCAATAATAAACTCCCTTCTTTCCTTAGGCTTGTCAGAATTTTCCTTGTACAGAACATAAGCGTTGAATAATGCTATGTCTACAAAGTTGAACAGGATTCTCTTCCAGTATTTAGAGGTGGGTCTGCTGCAGGAAGTGTGTTAAGCACTGAGCGGTAAAGGAGAGATGAGAAAATTAAATATTTATATCTAAATTTATTCGAAGGACCAGGGAATTTTATATTAAAAACGCCCAAAAAGTTATTGTCTATAGAGAGAGTTCGTGGATAATTTGTTGTTACAAAATGGGACAAAATGTCGAGTAATATGTTGATAATTATAAAAATAAATAAAGTTACACACATGAAATGATGGAACAGTACCTTGTCCAATATTCCAATTAGATGAGAGAAGGTCCGGAGACAACCGTTGGTGAGGTGGTAGCGAGGTCCATCAATGTCCTGGTACAAAGTAGGGAAACGCCAACGAACGACAGTTCTCACTTCATTTCACCTTCTTGACCCGAATCACGGTAGAACGCTTTTCGCAAAGTTCATCTGCCACGGAAGCGCGCACAAAGGAAGTTCTAGAAGATCTTGAAGCACAGACAATGACGGGAGTTCACACAAGAAATTAAATGTACAAAATATCACACACAAAAATATTAAAAGACGTTTAAGAGTGGTTAACAGAGATTTAGAGAAACAATATAGAGAGAGCACGAGGCAGAGGGCCTCCAAAAGAGTATATGAGAGAAGTGCGTTGTGAGCCAGGGACGTTACAAGACAGAGTGGCGTGGCGTAAACCCCGCGAGGTGCAAAACGTTTTTAGAACAGTGCATTCCAACCAATCAGATTTCAAGACGACTGACTACGTCATATCGCCTGATTTATATCGCTTTTAGAAAGCGTTATCCCCCTCTCTCTCTCTCTGTTGAGATATTTCAAATTAAAAAATAATACAACTTAAAATGCGCTCTTGGCTTAAAAACTATTTCTTAATGCTAAAGTGCTAACACATTAAATGCTATTAGAAAACCTTAAAATATAAAATATAAGTACTGAACATTCCGGCCCCCTTGAAGCATTGTAGGCTTCAACAACAAAGTCACACAATAGAAAATCACACCACACAGTTTTTAGAGATTGGGGCACGGAACTAGAAAAGAGATTTTAGTCTGTGGGCAGAGGAAACACCTTTACCACTGGTCTAGTAAGGTGTCCATTTGGAGTGCGTAAGTCCACCACGCGCACAACACCATCAGTCCCTGGGTGTGCGGTGGTAACACGAGCCAGAGGCCACGAGACGGGCGGAGAGTTCTGGTGCACCAGCACGAGATCACCAACTTTGATATTCTCGCGTGGTTGGGTCCACTTATAACGTTGCTGGAGCGTATGCAAGTATTCCAGCTGCCATCATTTCCAGATGCGTTGGTGAAGAGTTTGAACCAACTGCCAATGTCGTAGGCGGTTGTCCGGTGCGTCGAGGAGGTCGGGTTCTGGGACCGACGCTAGGGGGGCACCAATCAAGAAGTGTCCCGGAGTGAGGGCAGAGAATTCAGCAGGATCGCTGGAGAGTGGAGTGAGTGGCCGCGAGTTTAGCATGGCCTCTATCTGAGTGACGAGTGTCATAAATTCTGGCAGTGTCAGGATGTGGTCTCCCATGACACGACGCAAGTGGTGTTTGGTGCTTTTCACAGCGTTCTCCCATAATCCACCTTGGTGGGGAGCAGCAGGAGGGTTGAACTTGAAGTCGATACCTCGAGGAGTAGTGAAGTGAAGCAGCTTTTTCTGCGAATCGGTTGAGAACAATGTTTCCTTTAAGATATTTTGAAGGGCGTTATCAGCACCGACATAGTTCGTACCACAATCGGAAAACAATTGAACACACAGACCTCGTCGAGATACAAAGCGCGTGAGTGCTGCAATAAAGGCGTCGGTGGTCAAGTCTGTCACCACTTCAAGATGCACAGCCTTTGTGACCATACACACAAATACACAAATATACACCTTTGCGTTGAATGGTCCACAGAAGTCTGTTCCAGTGGACAAGAATGGTCGAGCGGGAGTCACTCGTGACGGAGGAAGGTCGCCCATTAGTGGGGCTTGATTTCGTGGCTTGTTTCTAAAACATGTTAGACATTGGAAAATGCGTAAGCGTATAACGCTCCTTGCGCAGAGAATTCACACGAATTGGGATAACAGAGACTGTGTTAGCTGTGGTCCAGCATGGAGATTTGAGCGGTGGTGATGATCCACAATGAGGTTTACAACATGATGTTTCTTGGGTAGAAGAACTGGATGACGGACGTCGTGTGCCAGGGAAGAACGGTTGAGACGCCCACCAACACGTAGAATGCCTTGCATGTCCAGAAACGGTTTCAGGCGCTGAAGTCTTGTTGAGCAGGGATGCCCAGAGCGTAGTGACGAGATGTCGTCTGCAAATGCAGATTGCTGGACGAGGCCGAAGATCTTGAGTTTAGCTGTGGAGATCTCGGATGGGGAGAGATGTCCCTTGAGACGATTAGCGCTACGGCAGTTGTGTACGAAGCGCAGAACTAGAGCAAAAATTCGCTCAAGTTTGTCCCACGACGAGAAATTCGTCAGAAGGTCCCAGTCCTTCTGCGGAACGGCAGTTAGGACGACTAGCGGCGTCTTCTTGAGCTCATCGGACGATGAGAGGTTCACAGGGATGAACTGCTTAGAGGGCCAGTCCTGTTGAGGGAGGCTGAGCCACGGTGGTCCTGTCCACCAGAGTGTGTGGTTCCTAAGCTGGGAGGCAGAAATGCCCCGTGAAGCGCAGTCTGCTGGGTTGTCAGTTCCTGCTATATGTCGCCATGAATCGGGTGATACGAGTTCTTGGATCTGGGAAACTCGGTTTGAAACATACGTATTAAGCCTATAAGGCGGAGTTCGTAGCCATGTGAGTACTACTGTTGAGTCACACCATAAAAAGGTGGTTTGAGGGGTGATTGTCTCCTTAAATATTGACTGACAATGAGTTGTTATCTTAGCGAGCAGATGCGCTCCGCAAAGCTCGAGACGCGGAAGTGTCACTCGTTTTAGAGGAGCGACGCGAGTTTTCGCCATTATGGGGCGAACGATGACGTCACCTGTCGAAAGCTGGCAGCGGAAATACAACACCGCACTATATCCACTTTCTGACGCATCAGAGAATCCATGGAGTTCGACGACGCAAGAGAGTGAGAGTGGAAACGCTCGAGGAATTGAGACATGCACTATGTGCTGCGCGTCAGTGATGAATGAGTGCCATTTTTCGGCAAGTTCGGATGGCAAGGGTTCATCCCAAGACAGACCTGTGGTCAAGAGGAGTTGCATAAAGCATTTTGCTTGCATTATGCAAGGAGAGAGAAATCCACAGGGATCATATATCTTGGCTATTAAGCTCAAGACAGAGCGTTTGGTCGGGCGCTCGTCAGGCGGTATGTTAAGAGAGTATGTGAAACAATCTGTGGTAGGCGACCAATGTAAACCAAGGATAGAGAACTGCGGAGATAGAGATTCTTGCAGAAACACTGGAGACACGCGATGTCCTTCCGGCAGAGCTTGGAGTAGGCGAGTAGAGTTAGAGACCCACTTCCGGAGTTCGAAACCTCCTTGACGCAGTAGACGGATGAGCTGCTCCTGCAGTTCTAAGGCCGCTTCCTCTGTGTCCGCACCGGAGATGATGTCGTCCACGTAGGTCTGAGTCCTCAGCACGCATGCAGCGGAGGGGAAGTTCCCACCGTCGTCGTCTGCAAGCTGGTGCAGAGTCTTGATCGCCAAGTAGGGAGAGGTATTCATGCCGTAAGTAACAGTGTTCAATTGAAATGTTGAGAGAGGATCCTTGGGATGGTCACGCCATAAGATAAGTTGAAATTTCCGGTCATCTGGATGTACTCGGATTTGCCGATACATCTGACGGATGTCACAGCAAAAAACAATATTGTGACGCCTGAAGTGAAGTAGTATGTCACAAATATTTGTTTGGAGTTTGCGCCCGGTCAATAAGACATCGTTGAGAGAAACACCAGTACTGGTCTTGCAACTCGCATCAAAGACAGTACGGAGTTTTGTGGTGGAACTATTTTCCTTTAGCACCCCATGGTGGGGGAGGAAATAGTGTGGGTTAGTTAAATCAGGATTTTGAACTTTGGCCATGTGGTCGAGAGATTGATATTCTCTGATAAAATCGTGATAGAGTTGAGAAAAGTGAGGTTGAGCGTTTAATTTCCGCTCGAGAGAATGAAATCGACGCTCAGCAATAGGCTGAGACGATCCTAGGGCAGAATGATTTTCCTTAAACGGAAGTCGAACGGTGTAGCGTCCGGTTTCATCTCGAGAGTGAGAAGTGGCGAAGTGAGCATCACATTGTTCTTCTTCTTTGGTCTTCTTTGAATACACAGAAATTTCCTCTTGAAGCCAGAACCGTTGAAGTGATGAGTGTAGATCTGCGTCGCTTGCTGAGTGTAGAGAGACATTGAGGCTCGTAGAGGTGAGAGTGGATGCGAAAGGTGCGCTGGGAGCAGTACCCAATACAACAAACCCGAAATGCGTGCCAATTACATATGGCATATGCTGCCCCAGTGAGAACTGCTCATTAGTGAGTATTTTTGGAAATATACTCCCACCTAGGATGACGTCAATTCGTCCAGGTAAATGGAATGTGGGATCAGCGAGAATGTAACTCTGAGTCTTATTGTAGACTTCTGGGGCTAGAGGTACTCTGGGTAAATCCACGGTCAATTTATCCAATATTAACATTGGCTGGTCAGGAGCAATGATGAGACCAGATAGAGTGCTGATTGTGAGATGAGTTTGACCTTTTGGTTTTGCCGTGCTTTGGCTGAGGCCAGAGATGTGAGTTTGAGACTTAGTACGGCGCACTCCCAAGAGTTGAGCGGCGCGTTCGGAAATTAAATCCGTCATACTCCCTGAATCAAGTAAAGCCCTGAATACATGGGATCTACCTTCAGGAGTTTTTAGTTGTACCAGTAAGGTGCCCAACAGCACGGTGCAACAATCTGGCATAGAGGGGGGTGAATCTTGAGAAACGAGAGTCACCTGAGAATCGTTATGGTTCTCACTAGAGCGATGAAGTGTACTGGAGACGTCATGAGCTGTGTTACTACGGACGGGCTGATTAGCAGCATTGCCCGAGACAGCTTGAAAGTGTAACAACGAATGGTGTTTTTTGTTACACGTGAGACACGTGGCCTTAGATTGGCATTCCTTGAGTTCATGAGCGCCTAAGCATGAGATGCAGCGGTTATGTCTCTTGACGAGCTGATGTCGTTCTTGAGGAGTTTTGTCGCGAAAAACCGTACATGAATAGACTTTATGTCCACTCTGATTACAGATGAAACATGGAGGAGGCATAGTCTTGGTTTGAGCGGAGTTAGAGTGAGTTGTGACCATTGAAACATCACTAGAGCGAAAGTTCACCCTTTTTGGCACAGTCACCTTGTTGCGGGCGTGAGGAGGAACATAAGTAGAAACCTTTACCTGCGGAACGTTATGAATATTGGCATCTTCAGTTTGGCTGCATTCAGTGTTCAAAAATGTTATTATTTCTTTGACTTCCGGTAATGAGTGAGCAGACGCGTCATTCGAAGAGGTTGACCGGGAAGCTTCCAGCTTTTTTCGTAAGTCGGAATCCATACGTCGGAGGATGAGGGCGGAGAGGAGCGGATTGCTTTCACCTACGTCACAATGTAAAGCTTTCAATGCCTGAGAGTGTTCTGTATATTGATTGACAAATAGTCTGAGACCCTTGATTGAGGACGAACTGATTTGAGGCAGGTCCAGTAACTGGTTCAAATGGAGAGTTTGTAACCTCCGGGAATTATGGTAGCGATCCCGTAAGAGTTCGTATGCTATTAAGTAATTAGCAGAGGTTAGATTGAGTCCTTTAATTAGGTTTAAGGGTTCGCCGCTCAAAACGCTCAATAAGTACTGAAACTTCATTACTGCACTAAGACTGGCATTACGGTGAATGGTTGTATCAAATAAATTGATAAAGGAAGTCCAAGTCAGAAGATCGCCCGAGAATTTTTGTAACTCTAATTTTGGCAGACGGACCTGAGAGACACTAGAGACCTGAGGAGTCATACTGACGTCACTCAAAGCCGATGGTGTTTTGGGTTCTTCGACTGGAAGTAGCGTTTCGATTATACCAAGAATATGAGCGTAGACCTCGTTAATAGAGTCCTGATCTTCCGCTAAGACTTCGTCTTCAATGGCCTCATCATCTGTTAGATTTAAGGCTCGTTGCAGGTTAGCCTCAAAATCAGCTTTCTTTTTCTTGACTTCATTAGAGATGGTTGATAAGCTCTTCAGTTGAGCAGGTGTAAGAAGCTCCTTTTGCGTAGTGAATTCTTCAACTTGAGTTTTTATTTTAGCGAAGCGCGCTTTAGTTAACGCTGTGAGACGAGTATAGAGAGCCGCCTTGAAATCAGAAACTTTAGGAGCCATTTTGAATTTTTCAGATACAGTAAGTAGTAAAACAAAATTAAATGTAGATATGAAATACAAGACACTATTGTGAGCAGAGCACTAAGTCGCTAAATATAATTTTCCATATTTTATTTATATCTATTTTGACTTACTTACTACAGTATTAAAATATCGGCAGAGACATCACAAATTATTTTGCAATAAGAACAATAAACAAACAAATAAATAAGAGATTCAAAGTGTGAGGTAAGCTTAATCTGCAATGTTATAACAATTGCAGTCTTGATTGGTCCCACTGAGAACTTTGCTTTGATAGCTAGATTTGTTAGTAGCAATGTGTATGAACACTAGAGAGCAAGGAAAAAGTATAAATTTTATTTTCAATGAGAGATCAGAGAACTAATTATTTTTAGTTAATTAGCTTCCAATAAGCTTATGGTAATAACACATTAGAGAGAGACATGATAAATAGCTAATTCTTGCTTATTTCAGAGAGAGTGTACAAAACTATAAGTGTACATAACTAGTTTTGTATAGTTAGTTAATTAATTATTAGTTCAGCAAAAATACCATAAATATGAATAAGGTAATTAGCTAAACAAAATTTATTTACCCTAGCAGAGAAATGTGTGTTTAATAAAGCTTAACTGCTTTACCAAAAGAGACCTAAACTAGGCTAATTGACTATACACATTAAAACAATAGTTAACCTCACAAAAACGGAATGAAAAAGCAATATATTGTACAATAAAAGCCGTATAGAACGCCTTTTGTATTTAATTAGCCTTCAAATGCTAATTAGAAAAATAGAGTAAAAGATAATAATTTAATTTAAGATTAAATATATATAAGATTATTCAATTTAATTCAATTTATATTTCTAAGTTTATACACAAATGAATTAACTAGCCATTGCTATAATCCTTATAATGAGAAGCATTAACTAATGCCTGTAACTACCACAAGGTATGTGAGTAGCGTACTGTCAATAAAGTAAACAAACAAAGAGTTGACAACTGTCAGCGCATGCGCTATAGAGCGGATGTGCTGCAGACAGCCTGAGAGAGAGTGAGGGGTTGGAAAAATCAATACTGTCAACCTCGAATCGGCACGCTTCGGAGATGTTCGTGATTCTTCGTAAGCAATGCGCCTGGTATTGGGCTAGGGGCGTGGCCTTCACAAACTACAAAGAAAGGCAAATTGCAAATGGCGAAAACTGAAGTGAATCGTGCTTTCTATTATCCACAAATAAGAGTTTCCAAAGAACTGTATCCCAGAAATCCGGTTCGAAATGACCAAAACATGAGCGGTAAAGGAGAGATGAGAAAATTAAATATTTATATCTAAATTTATTCGAAGGACCAGGGAATTTTATATTAAAAACGCCCAAAAAGTTATTGTCTATAGAGAGAGTTCGTGGATAATTTGTTGTTACAAAATGGGACAAAATGTCGAGTAATATGTTGATAATTATAAAAATAAATAAAGTTACACACATGAAATGATGGAACAGTACCTTGTCCAATATTCCAATTAGATGAGAGAAGGTCCGGAGACAACCGTTGGTGAGGTGGTAGCGAGGTCCATCAATGTCCTGGTACAAAGTAGGGAAACGCCAACGAACGACAGTTCTCACTTCATTTCACCTTCTTGACCCGAATCACGGTAGAACGCTTTTCGCAAAGTTCATCTGCCACGGAAGCGCGCACAAAGGAAGTTCTAGAAGATCTTGAAGCACAGACAATGACGGGAGTTCACACAAGAAATTAAATGTACAAAATATCACACACAAAAATATTAAAAGACGTTTAAGAGTGGTTAACAGAAATTTAGAGAAACAATATAGAGAGAGCACGAGGCAGAGGGCCTCCAAAAGAGTATATGAGAGAAGTGCGTTGTGAGCCAGGGACGTTACAAGACTGAGTGGCGTGGCGTAAACCCCGCGTGGTGCAAAACGTTTTTAGAACAGTGCATTCCAACCAATCAGATTTCAAGACGACTGACTACGTCATATCGCCTGATTTATATCGCTTTTAGAAAGCGTTATCCCCCTCTCTCTCTCTCTGTTGAGATATTTCAAATTAAAAAATAATACAACTTAAAATGCGCTCTTGGCTTAAAAACTATTTCTTAATGCTAAAGTGCTAACACATTAAATGCTATTAGAAAACCTTAAAATATAAAATATAAGTACTGAACAAGCACACTTATCACTGACATCAACTCCCCCCATGTGTTGGTTGTAGTTGTGGATAAGTAAAGGCTTTATACATTCAATGCCTTTCTTACTTCTGACCACATTGTCCTCCGTGTGGCATGCAGTGGTTAGGACAAAAACTGGTTTTCGAGATACTTTTTGCTTGAAGACCACTAAAAGAACTTCTTTATGTCTGAAGTACAAACTTTCCCTTGCTCCCAGATTACTCTTTACAGCAGTTTCAGCTAGATACTGAGAATTTTTGTTTATAGTTCAAGACAAGTAGGTATTATGCTCTAAGAGCTGCAAAGCTAAGGGAACCTTGGTGTAGTACCTATCCGTGAATAGGTGTTATCCTTTCTCAAGGAGGTTACTTTTACCCATGACTTCCATAATCACCTTTTCAACAAAAGGACCAGCAACATCTTACAATAAATATGATCTGTACAATTCAATATGAATGACATAGTTAGTCTTGCTATCGCAAGCCTCAAATTTCTTCAGACCGTATTGTTTATGCTTTTTGTTAGGCATATATTGAATAAATGATGTCCTGTTTTTCATGCCTATTAGGCTTTCGTCAATACATACATTCTGTCCTGCAACAAAGTGTTGTTTGAAAGTGACATTTAGGTGGTCAAACAGATATCCAACTTTTACTCAGGGGTCATACCCATTTTGTCCTCTAGGAATATTCCGGGCAGATGTCAGATGTAGAAATGATTGAATCAAAACAAACCTGTTGTAGGACATTGTTTGTCCATAAAAAGGAATAATTTGTTTGGGCCTAGTGTCCCAATATGACTTCTGGTTTTTACTAGGAGTCAATTCCATGTTTAGAATGATTCCAAAATATTGTTTTATTTCTGGAACCGTCACGTCCGTCCACCGCCTCCATCTCGAGTTGAGCGATAAGTTGACTTGCTTTTCTTCAATTCTCCTACTAGCATAGGCATAGGCAACATTTGTCTCCCTAGCAATATGTTGCCAGATTGCATCAGTGAAATATAAACTAAAATAATCAATAGCTTTACTATTTCTAGGGGGACAATATCTAGGGCCTGGTTTCCTTACCCTAAAGGATTGGCTAATGTCTTATCCACAACAGGTTTTTCTTTTTAGGCCTAGTAGGTTTTGGCCTGCTGGTTGATGTAGAGGGTAAAGTACTTAAATCATCGTCATTATCTGAAGTTTCCACACCATCATAATCTGGAACATAATTGTCATCACTACCGGAGGAAAAGTCTTGTAGAGAAATATTGTTAGGAAAATCTTCGGCCTCAATGTCACTGTCAGTACTACTGTCACTAACATTTTCACGTAATAATTCCCTAATATCACTTGATTTATCACGTAAATCGTCATCCATTTTGCACTAAAACACAATAAACAACGTCGGAACCAAAGCAATACCACGGCACACCGTTTGACATTCTCTGAAACACTGACAGACTGTTAACACAATAACTACGTTGTATAAATCAGCTGTTTTTTTTTTTTTTTTTTTTTTCACAAAGGAATAGAAGAAATCCAAAGACGTGCGATGTAAAGTAGAATCTCCTTTATCGATTCATATATATTACGATGTATTACTACGAAAAATAACCGAGTTGACATTATAGTTTGTAAACGATTGCTTGGTGTCGACGAATCGACAGGTATCATTCAGAGCGCCGCTATTGCGGTCGAATTTTCGACAAGTAACGTCGGGAGGGTTAAAAGTTGCTTGTCTTTATGTCTTTGGAACATTTAAATTAGAAAAACATTACTTGCCTGCTGCACAATGGTGCATCAATGATGCAGATCCATGTGCAATACCCATGAAAAAAGCTCTTGGTCCTAACATAATGCCTTGGAGAGGAAGGTTGATGAAGTCTCGGAGTCCCAAACCTAAACTGCGAGCAAGAGCTCCAGGTGCACCAAGCAGCTCTAAAGACCCCAGAGCCCATCCTGAAAGGAAAAACTATTATTTATAATTGTTAGTTTTACATTTGTTTAAAGCATGGTATAAACAAGTTTACCTGTATCATAAACAATTCTTCTACAAACAGAAATAAGGCATTACACTCAAAATCTAACAAAGTGTTTTCAACATTTTAAAAAGAACAGTTTTATTCTTCCAGGAAATTTAAATTCCATATCCATCTTTTTAAAACATTTTAAAATAATTATGCTGACCAGACTAATCTGAAGGAGTATGAGATCAAGGATTTTTAAAGAGCAAGCCTGTTTATACTATCTTAACAGATCTGTTTTGCCGGTACGCTTGAAGTGTCCAGACAATTGGCATCCTCTTGAAGTCCATTATATAGATGTCTTCTACAAAAAAAACAAAAACAGACCTTAAATCTGTATATATATATATATATATATATATATATATATAATTACCTTCCTTATAAATGGCCATCCAAATATGTAGATCACAACTAACCTATGTCACTGATGATATTTAACCCTTCAAAACAACCATCAAGATGCAGATGCAGTATCACTACGACAGCTAATACGATCTAGCAGCAAAATATTAAACTATTTCAATGCTATACCTACACAAGTATTCCATTAATGCTACTTCTTCATTGTGTATTGCTCGGTTGTAACAATGAAGCAGCACATTGGACTAACAGCAGATGTAAGTGTTTTTGATTTTATAGTATAATCAAGATATGATGTAAACTTATAATTGTTTTATAGTTTATTTGAAAATGGACTATATTTGAAAAGGTATTAATATTCTTAATCTAAAGAATTTAGATTTTGCACAGTTGGATAGTAATATTTCAATATTAGTACTTATTTTACAATATAATCAAGGCTATAAGTTAATCATGACAATTTTTATCACTGAGTAGTTAAAACTGTGCGATTAGCTAATATAAAATTATTGTTGTCATATGTTTTACAAATCCTAAACTGTAATTTTTTTGTCATATGTTTTACAAAATAAAAACAGTAAAAACACCCACCCACTTCACATTGCTTCACACCCCAACACATTGCTGCCCTTTACAAATGCCACTCGTATAGCAACGGCATAATTAAATACAACAAATAAACATGTTTATTTATTTTCAAAACAGCTGTTATTAATTTACTAAAATCAACCCAATTTTATCCTTATGGAACAATATTTTGAGGGCAATTTATACCCCTTAGGAGTATTTTATCAAGATGAAAATACTTTAGTTTTCCTGTTTTGCATACTCCAAACATTTGTACCATATTTTAGTCCTGAAAGATTACGGGAAATGGGAAAATTAGTGATGATTGAGTGAGAGCTTTCTCTTTTATATATAGAGATTGATTATACAACAATCTGATTTATAAGCAAATTAATGTGCCTATTTCCAGAGCAGACTTTGCAAAGACAGGATAATATGTTGTTTTTATTGTAGCAATAAGAGGTTTTAATTAAAATAAAAAATGAAAACTGCCTTTCTGATTGGCCATTATAATAAATAAATGTAAACAAACAATAAAGGAGGCGAAAAGGCACTGCAAGTGCAGCTCAACCGGCAATACGGTAACTAAGAGATCAGTCACATGGTAAGGGTTATAACAGTGGTGGAACTGGGATTGCCCTCCCCTCCATTCCTAGTCTTATTTCCCTTACGTGCAGGCCAAATACTTGCAAGTTATGTTTGCAAATTCATTGACATTAATTGCTGCATGAGGTTATGAAGGACGCATACTTATTCCTTCCCCAATAGGTTAAAAGAGATGGCTGACCTAATTATCCCATTATCTTAGAGGGTAAAGAGGATGACACTACAACATTTCCATTACAACCTTAACCTTTGCGGCTCTTCACATAACAAAAGAGTTTTGACACAAAAATGACTTGGCTTTGAATTAAAAGAACTCAGTGACAAAAAACAGGCCATGTGCATGCTATAATTTGAAATTAAAAATCATGAAGAAACTTTGGATTGATCATTAATGAGAATTTATTTTGTCCTTTTTTAAATATTGATTAACTTTGTTTGTAGCATACTTAACATTAAGAGAATTAAGAGGATCCACGATCAAGAACTGCTAAAACTGCACACTTCTCCTTGTTACCTGAATCTGTTGATTCCTCAACGACACACATTGATAGTATAGAGCCTCTCCTCCTCCATAAAGTATGATAGTAATAAAAAAGCAAAGATGACACTGGTCTTTAATCTCAGGATTCATTTTCCACACTATTCGTAAGACCTTAAAAAATCACTATAGATTTATATATGAAGTAGAAGTACTATGTTATGCAAAACTTAACATTTCCAAGATTGGAAGATATAGTTTCCATTCACAGCACTAGACATTCTGCCAGCTTAATGAGGCCCAAACTGTGATTCACTTTCTGTAAGAAAACCCCAACTGTGTGGGCAACACTCTCAATGTTTTCTTTAACAATCTGAAGACAGTAAATAAGCACTTCAAACATATATGAATTCATTGACTAAAAAGAAAAATGGAAAACTTAAAGAAATGCCTGGCTTCAAGTTAATTAATTGTACAGTAGAAACTATTCTGTTGGTGAGGTCCGCCCCACACTAGATCTACAGTACAGTTTAATCTTGATAATCCGACAGTTAAGGGACCGACGGTGTGTCGGATTAACAAAAACGTCGGATTACCAAATGTCCATTGTAATTCACGAGAATTATGATTTCTAAGATAAACTGAATGCACTACGTACACCCTTCTTAGAATTTCCGCGCTATCAGCCGTGATAAAATGAGGCTGACAACACAATTGAATAAATGTAAGCAAAGAAATTATACAACATTTGTACAGTAACACAGTAAGGTTTATTACATACAGTATTAAGTGTACAGTACGTCATCTGATGTGGCGTCGGACTACCAAACGTGTCGGACTAGTAAATGTCGGAGTATCAAGAGTGTACTGTATGTGCCGCGCCAGGTCCTGCTATCTCAGGAATTGGCGTAGCCCACACCTCACGCCAGATGGTGGATCGGCGTGACAAGTTGGCCTCCAAACAGGCCCTCAGAAGGAGTGACCTGCCTGAGTGCTTTATTTGATTATCAAAAGGAAATACAAATCTACAAACATAGTAGTATTACAAATTGGCAAAGTAACAATGGGCGTAAGAGTAGACAAAGCAGTACTTAGCAATAATTATAAATTTAGAGATTCGCAAAAAGAAATTAAAGTTAATTAACTTTCTCAGCAACACTATATGAAGCCTAATCAAATTGGCAGGAGTGGTGTGGAGAACTTGCTTGCTGCTAGAAGACACTATTTAATTTAGTTGTTACTTAAATTTTCTGATTTGTTGTTCTGTATGTTAGATTTATGTACATTTAATTTTCTCTACACAATATTACTATAATGTTGCAAAATAAGTTAGTGATAAGTATGTGTTGGAATGAGAAAACTGCAACTTGAATTTATTAGCTATGTTGTTCAATGGACTTGAATAGACTTCTGTTAAAAATTAAGAGCTCAATAAATTCTTTACAAAATGAAAGAATTAAAAATATTCAACTCACCTGTTCCATAAATGGCTCCAAAGAAGTAGTGTAGAGTCAAAGATTGCCCCAACCTGTAAGCAGTGGTTGAAAGAGAGGAACGTTTGAATGATGCAAGCTGAAGAGGTGAGTGATCCAATGCTATGTAGAATGTAGTGGAAGTGTGAATGCTCACTAACAAGTCCAGTTCAGATATACTAAGTGATCGGAGGCGCAAGGGTTTAGCCACATCTTGTGATGCACCCAAGACATCACTCGGTATTGGAAAGCCTCTGGACTCTGAGGCATTTTTCTGTTGTGAGTCTTGCTGACGAGCGGTAGAGGAATGAACAATCCACGTAGTCTCTGTTTCATAGGGGGGAGCTGTTAAACCTATTGCTGACACATCTGTATTAGGCACTGTTTCAGCTGGTAGAACCTCTTCAGGTTCTGAAACATTAAATAGATCTTCCTCCTCGGCCCCTTCACTTGGTTCAAGCTTAGGGTTATTGTCATCTAAATCAACAGGTTCTTTATCCACTGGTTTTTGTGAATCTTTAGTTTTTGATTGCAGGTTGTCTTGGAGCAGGTCTGAAGGTCTTGGCTTTGCTGAAGGAACCTTTGGCGAAGTTGCCCCAAAAAGATGCAAAGGTAATGTATTCATCAAACATTCTTTAAGGTGCAGAATATACTTATCTTCAATGTAAATCTGTAATGGTTTTAGTTTTATGCTTATATCTTGCAATGCTAAAACAGAAAAAAGCCATTTTAAAATTTCATTTTAACTGGCAAAATTATAATTTTTAGAAGCATTCAATTTACTTAATAATAAGCAGTAATTAATTTATTACTTTCAAAAATCGTTATTGCCAAGAAACAGATGTACATAACTTTCAAAGTACTTATGTAAACTGAACATTTCTGGTAATAATTGACTAACTAGCTTGAATTGAAAAACCCTACAAATAGAAATGCGTTCCTTGGAAAAGTTAAAAAATATAAAACTTAATTTGAAGTAATTTGAATATCTGTTCTCTTTAATTCACCTGAAAAAAACTTAATTGACCTCTACATTTAGAGGTTGACCTCTATAATTCAAATTAAGAAAATCGAGTGTAGTTTGTATTTAAAGGTTAAACAAATTATAAAATAAAGAGTTGATTTATTTTTGTTACTATTATTGGTAAGATCCTTCTTTGACTAATTAGTGAGTAGCAGATAAATAGGCATAAACTGTCATGGACTCATAAAGATAAGAACAGTTCCATATAGGGTTACAGTAAACAAACTCAGTACTCGGACACAACTCAACAGATAGCAAAACTACTATTGGCCTCAGAAAAACATAATTACTGACAAAAAGTTCCAAAATAATTAAAAACCTCAGCCACTTTCTGTTGTCAGCTTATCTAAAGAAGTAATTATCATATCTACCAGCTGTAAACAGCTGAGATGAATAGCAATTTTTTTGCATCTTTATTTCTGTGAAAAAAAATGCATGGATCAGTAACTGTATTGGTATGTACAACAGTTTTCTGAGTAGTGCTGAATCTTGGTAAGTGTTAACTCATTGGGGAAGTAATTGATGCATCCTCTCAGCACAGGTGATTTTAATTAATTTTGACCAAAATGCATAGGTTTATTAAAATGTGTATAGAAGGAGTTTGGTTATAGATAAATGAATGAAATCTTTAACATGCTTTAGTAAATAATTGTTCAACAATAATGTTATGTTTGCTTGAAAAAAACATATAGTCATAATCTAATACAATGATTTTTTTTAATTTTTATACTTATGAAAAAAATCAAAATATTAAAAGTACACAGCATTATTTTTATCAAAACTGTTTTAGATTATTTCAATAATTAATACATCTCAAATTACATGATGTTTTTAACATATAAAACAAGTTTCATTTATTTTGGTTAGCTCAGCTAATAAAATAATATACATAAAGATTTACTAATGTTTTTTATTTTGTTAGGTGATGACACCACAATAATTGTTGAGCAAGTGAAATAAAAGGTATCGTTTTGTCACTTTTTACTTTCTCCCATATGCATTACCAATGTGATTGTCCAACGAACATCTTTTTACATGTTTGTCTAAAAATCCATTTTAGAGTACTCTGAATAAAAAAAGTGGATTTTTGAAAAACATTTTTGTTGTTTGTCATATGTGTGTATGTGCAGTTTGCTAGAGACCAAACGGATGGATCAATTTTTATGAAATTTGGTATATAGGTGTATTTAGCCAATATCTCCGGATCACCTTTAAATTTTTGAAATTTTTTAAAATTTTTATGAGCAAAACACATACAAAAATGGAGTTTTCTTAAAAACGGTTTTAACAATTTTGATTAAATTTTCAGGAAAAATGTAAATTACAGTTCAAAATATTTTAGTAAAAATTGTATGTCTCTCACTTGACTAGTTTTTTAGTTATATCATTTTTTTACTGGCACAAAAGCATTTTAAAATGCAATTTTTTAAGCTTTATTCTAACAATTTTGATTCAATTTTCAGTAAAGATGCAAATTACAATCAAGAATATTTTATTTACCACCCCACTAAGTTGGGGCTGGAGGCCGAAGGCTGGAAGCCACAATTAAAGTTGTTGAAGGTTGTTTACATAAAATCTGGCTGTGATTAATTTAACATGTGTTTTTGAAGAATATTGTCTATTCTTTTATTTAAATAAAATAAGTGTTTCATTTGTACATTCTTTAAAAATTTAATTAACTGAATATCTCTATTTATTTAGTGTGTTTTTACATCCTTTGATTTTCATTTTTTAAACAATCTGACATAACAAAGGGAAAGGGAGAAAGTTTGTTCCAGTTACCTGGTACTATTTATTTATGACTGTGAATGTTAACTAAAATAAACACGAAAACTAATTACACAACTTTGTGTTGTGAATATTTACAACTTTCACAGTTTTGCTTTTAAATTTCTCTTTGGTGTGAAAGTCATTGCAGCAGTTCCCAAGGTGAAGTGGGACCTGACACTTTACATCCATCTGATTTCAGATCTATTGTTATTTGATACACATACTTCATCCTTTGGCTACGCAAATTATCAGGTTCCATTTATAAAAATAAATGTACTGAAATAATACACTAATTTCTATACATCAGACACACATAACTTTGAAATGATACTAAAAAAAGAGCATTTCTTAGCCCCACTCGTGACTAAGAAATCAGTGCCGCGCCGTCCACAATTAACACTCATGAGTCTACCGCAATGGGGTAAAATTAAAAAAAAAAAAAGTATATTTTACAGGCAGATTTTAATGACTATGGCAAAAAGGGGTTGTTTTCAATAACATGAGTTATACCAATCCCGATTTTTCATTAATTCAGTTTATTTCTTTAAAAAAAATACAGTTACCAAGTTTTATTGTAAACCACGTTTACTGAAATTGATCACGACAATGTTTGTACTTTTAGTAATTAAATTGTAATAAACTTGTGTTGTGTGACGTTCAAGTTTTTTTATTTCTATCAAAATGTAATATGCTGATTAATAAACTATTACGTTGATTTATTTTTTTTCAATTAGATAAATTTAAGAATATTTAACGCCTTGATGAAATCAACTTTAAGTAAAAAAGTTAATCATATTGAAATAATGACTTTTATTCCTTTAAGTTACAAAACATTTAAACAAAAATGATTCTGGAATATAACTAACCAATGTATCAAGTTCTGTGGTTAGTAAAAGATAACAAATAAAAAGACAAAATATTTACAAGAACAATATCAGCTCGGTTCACTGATAAGGACATATGATGTGCAGCTAACTGCGACGAATATGCCTAACTGCTCTGATAATTACTTGATGGTATATGTACCAGAACTAAGTGAATAATAAAACTAAAATTTACATCCACTTGCTTATATTGTAATTTAGAATATAAAAAAGACATTTTAAGCTAAAACAAAACTGTACTGTAAAATCACTCTTATAAGTTTAATAAACGAAAAAGTGTTTTCCCGTTCAAATTAATAAATACAATCTTTAGAAATATTTTTCTCTGCACAAAAGTAGTCCATAACATAATAAATGTTTTACTTATGCTTGAATGACTGTTGGTATCCATAATGACAGTCAAATCAGCAGCTGATCCTGTGGTCCGGGCTTTTTCAACCAGATCATGTGCGTGCTGGCTCAAGATAACATCTGGAGATTTTGGGCCAGAAGGATTTTGCATCATCATCACCACTGGGAAGTCATAACCACCAACGGAAAACTCCTGATTGTCCAATTGCATGTCACCAACTGTGAGATGAAGTTTTATTTCATGCACATTCTGATCCTGAAAAAACTGAAATGATTACTATTCAAATTATTTTGAAGACATTTCGTCAGATGTATAAATATACAATATTTTCAACTAAACAAACCTTAGTTTATTGTCTCCTTCTCTCATAAAAATATGTTTGATTTCTACTTTGAAGAGTGAATTCTTACTGAAGAATATTCTTTTATAATAAAGACTCGCCCCTATAGTGGTACTGACCCACCCGCCCACTCATACACGTACAGTGGTAACTTACTGACCCACCCGCTCGCCCCTACACGTACAGTGGTAACTTACTGACCCACCCGCTCACCCCTACACGTACACTGGTAAACAAACAATAGCAACTGTTCTCGTATGGGCAGGCGGATGGGTCAGTACCAATGTTCACATATGGACGGGCGGGTGGGTCAATAGCAAGGTTCGCGTATTGGTGGGCGGGTGGGTCAATACCAATGTTCGCGTATGGGTGGGCGGGTGGGTCAATACTAAACAATACTTATTAAAAAATTTATTTATTTCCATTTACTCAAAACAAACATTATTATTTTCCGGGCTCAAAACAAGCCTCAATTAAAGAGTGCCTGGCCGACCTCAGATTTCACAGTAGCCACTATAAATCCTCCCAATACCAAAAAATACAAGACTTGTACTTTTTAGTATTGCACCTAAAATACAAGACCCAATAAAAAAAAAAAAAAAAAAAAAAAAAAAAAAAAAATGTACTCCCAAAGATCCAAGACTTGGGGAGTAAAAAACAGAAACTTCTCTGCTTTCCCTCTTCCCTCACATCACCTGAATTTCTTTGAAAAGAAACCACCTGCAGAGGGGTACAATATTCCAACAGCCTATTCGACTTCCTGAAAGAAAAGAGTTAAAACGAAAACCCCTCTGGTATCTTAAAACCCTTAACTGGTCCCGTAAAATCTACAGCCTCAACTGGTTATGTGGGGTCTTTTGAGACCCCCAGCTAAAGGAAAATTATAGTATTTTTGTTTATAAACATATATTGCTAAAAATCATTTAAGTATATACAACTATATGTTTTGTGTCAAAATGAAGTAGAATGAGTGTTGTAAATGAGCGTGTTTTATTTTTTCTAAATTTTTAAAATCAGCATTACGAAAAGTCATTTTTGTACAAGTTTTCTTTAATTTTTAGTTATTTATTTAAAATTCTCTTTGTGTTTTCTTTGTTTTATGAATGTATGTAGCTTATCAGAGTAAAAAACTCTGATTTATTATTATTAACAAATTTATTAATTTTAATATCTATAAAATAGGTGATAGATTTAATTTTTATAAAAAAAGTTAAACAATTTTTCATAAATTTTGCACATAAACTTGCTTATTACACCCAATTACTGAAATACCTAAAATGACAGTACCATAAAATATTATTTATCTCAAAAATAGAAAATGAATATCTATTGGGGTCTCTAAAGACTCCACGTGACCAGTTAAGGGAATCACCCCTTCTACATGGAATTGGAATTATTTATAAAAAGTTGTTGTACACTAATTGTAAAAAATGAAGTTTCTTGCACAATGGAATTGTTACTTAAAAGCTATGAAAGATGATACAGTTCTGAAATCTATTTTTTAGCTTTCTCGTGTCAAACTAATCATGACGTTTCAATCCTAATTTATATTTCTATAAGTTGTGTACAATGTTATTTCACTCTTCATCCATGAATCTTACCAAAATGTTTAACTGCCTGTAATTTGCTAATGAAGCTTTTTTGGGCCTATGTTTATATAATATGTTTTCATTATTGTTAATAGAAGCACGTGCTGGT
>JAQJVL010007328.1:20000-24521 GCA_035578905.1 Stictocephala bisonia | reverse complement strand
TAGTTTACACGAATATCTAAAATAAATAAATTGACATAAAAAGGGGACACTATTAATTTTTTAAATAAATATCTTTTATATATAAAATAAATAATAACAGAAATGATCAATATACTGAAATATGAGTGGCTTTTTACAAGTAAAACATCAAAAAAAATGTACGATTGTAATTATAGTTTTAGCAATTACTGTAAAACTAAAAATCTGATTAAATATGGAATCGAGAAGAAAGTATATTACATACTTTTATTGCAATGGCAATGTTAGGAAAGATAATAGGATAAAATGTACATGCAGGGTTGACACTGTTCCTGTAAAAAAATTACAGAATAGAAAAACTTCTTGAGGTATTTAGAGATCTTTATTGGAGACCCAACTCCGACTGGGTAGTATTGCAGCTGGTTAAAGCCCTGCTTCATTAGCTAAAAGCTCACAGTTATAATCAGAGCCACATTTTAATGGGGGTCAGCTGATAACTACTGGTGATTTTTTTTCAATAATCTACCAATTAATGACACTTTCTAGACACAGTCCCCCCAACAGTTTGTAATGATAACTTCATTCGCTCATCCCTATTCACCACACTAATTCAAAATCAATATATGGAGATCATGAGTCAAGGAAGTATGAGTTTGAGTTCCATGTAAGACGATATGAAATTTGGCTTCATTGTAATGTACGTTTCTATACTGAAAGTAGACAGAAAGATGATAAATAAATTGAGGTTTTGGCTATCTACTATGTGTAAGTGAACTAAAAAATTTGTCACCTGCAATGTAGAGAATATTAATTTGGTTATGACGTAGAGAAAATAAAAGTAAAACGCTGTGGTAAGTATAGATGATTAAAATGTTGGAATTATTAGAAATATTATATTTGGAAGCAACACGCTTTCACATTCTGGGAAATCCCTTATATATCCACACTATTCGAAATCCCCTAGATATATCCATGGTGGATTCCAGAGTTACTTTATTAAAGTTCTGCTTACAAAATATGTATTTTTATATTATCTCTAAAGAGTTTTTGTTTATTTATTAAGTTGACGTGAATGAAATAGCAAAAAAATTTTGTAACATGAATTTTCCGTGAATTTGTTATTTTAACCTTTAAAATTCCACAATACAATAAAAGCAATAACGTGCATTTTGTAGGAGATATCGTACTGCTAAAGGAATACATATTATATACTACCATAGACAAATATAATTTACTATTTATAAGATCGAAGTCTTCTTGTTAAGCGTAATTTGCATTACATTACTAAATAATATGAATAATTACAAAACATTTTTGTACACCATATTTTAATATGATATCAAAATGCATTCTCATCTTTACTTGTTTCCAAACTGATTAAATAATATTGCCTAATTATGATGATATGATTTGTGAATAATACACCATAAAACATGGTTACTACCATTTTCAACATATACAGTACAATATTAAAAATGTCTTTAATTTTTTTAAAATAAATAATGAAAGAATAACTTTCAAACGGAAATTCTAAAGAAATATACTAAGCATAAATGTATAATGCATGATTCTGGTGGTGAACAACGTAGAATACGTAAATTTTAGTAATTATAAATAACATTTGTTATTTTATACTATTGAATAATATAATTTAAAACCAGATACCAAATATTATAATTAAACATTGTTGTAAGGGGTATAATAGATTCTAGTTTTTTTCTATAAATACATAAATGAAATAAAAAGTTCTAATTCTATCTTTTGGCATCAGGAAAACAAATCAATAGTTTACAACAAGGAAAATAAGTATACACGCTAGTGTAATATTAAGTCTTAAAAAACAGTGATTATTGTGTAGTTTTTTGTATTTTCTTCAGTGAATATATTAATAATTTACTTGTTTAGGACATTTAACTACACAGTAAAACATTGTGTACTCTAAAAATATCAACAGTAATGTATATACTAGTTACTTATTTTGTATTAGCTATTAGAACAAGTAAACAGATTATTATTTTTCTCATTAGGGTAGTTTGATGATTCATATGTTTCTTAAAATTTAAGAAACTTAACTTCTTCTTAAATTTAATGTAAGTGGAAGAAACATGTTTCAGGTCAAAGGTTGAGTGTTTGATGCAAAGTGGTGGTAGATATCAAGAGGAGCTGTAATAGGTCAAGTTGGGATATTAAAGATGGTGGTCAAAGCTTGGAGATCGGTTCCCTTATTGTAGGAAAGTAAATATATCACCTATTTACTTTCTTATAAATAGATGCATTACGAGTGAGCTATCAAGATGGCACCTCTAATCATATTATTCGATAAAAAATGGAAATATTTGGACCATTTATGTTTGTTCACTACAAGTACTTTGTTTAGGTTATGTTAGGTTTGGTTATGTCATGTTAGGTTAGTTTAGGTTACGTTAGGTTTTGTTATGATATTATAGGTTTAATTAGGTTATTTTAGGTTAAACCAAGTGATGGTAATGGTAATGGATTAACGGCAAAGTTCCAAACCTTTTTATGATTTCAGATATTTCTCTCATTTAATTTAAAATACATTTCTCAAACGTTTATATCAATAACATATTACTACTGTATAATTTATTAGGACGTTTTTCGGTTGATTATACATCGTCAGTAAATTATGGTTAGCTGCTAAAAATAAATTATAATAATATGAACAAGGAGAAAAGGACAAGCAAGTGGCTATGCAATTCAAGGCGTTAGGACGTTCAACTGAGTTAGAGATAACTTTGTTTCGAACCTTGGATCGACGGAAAGACTTTATCAGTAATATTTAGAAGGTACTGGAGTACATCCAAGCCTTTCTTCCGTTCTCCCGGAGTTTGTTCTTCACACAGAACAATTCAGGGAATTTAATTCCTTTTGTAATTGGTTTTGTAAAGCTAAAAGTGAGATCGACCATTATTAAATTTATGCACAATACAACATAAAATATAAATACAAATATCGATGTATAAAATACCAGGTGTCAACGATTTGAATCTACATTTAGGTACAGCATTGCATGTTCAGATGTTGAGACGAGCGAATCGTGGAGAGTATAACGTCTTTGAATGCGTATGTCCTCAGGGATCGATGGTGGGGCCTATTTTATTTTTTCGCAGACTGAAGTAGAAAAGTTAGCAGTTAATTTTATACGCTTTGTTTTCTTAGCATATTCATCTGAACACAATCTTCAGCTTGCAGTAAACTTTCAGGTTACTATTTATTTGTTCATTCTTTTTTTAGAGTAATGAAAGTTTACTTCATGTTTTAAAATTAAAACATAAAAAAGATCAACATATGTTTACTATTTTTGGGCATAAAGGCTTAAACATCTACTCATTTTCTGTCTAATATAACTGGACATTTTACGCTGTACTTTACGCTGATATATTGTTTTATTGACCTCACTACATATACAAATAAAACCATCTAATTTTATACTATTCTTTTGTTGTATAAACAATATTTCATCTATAAACCATACTAAATTCCAAATAAGTTTAATTAAATAACTTTTAATTTACTTTGACTTTACTACTAAACGTGTAATTACTACATGTCACAGTAAATATTACGTTTATTTTGTTTAAAAGGTAATATCACAAATATTATTTCGACGTAAAATAAAACAAACACCAACCATTGGCGTTTCGTAAACAGATGATCTGTTTATAATTGTTATTGGATGTGTCTTAAGGTGATTTAGTGTCTATTTTTTTATTAAGTCATATATTAAACTTATATCTTATATATTGTATATATCTATAGATATATAGCAGTACATATAACAAGCAAACTTATAAATAATACAAGTAAGATACGTTCTGAAATATTATCCTACTTACAAAATTTTCATAAATGTAAATACTATTTATATCCACTCATATATGTAATGAAGTGTTAGTAATTCTATAAGAAAAAACATCATATGGTTATAGAATATTTATTATTAAATAAAATCAAAGTCCTGAGACATAAGCACAATTACTGACATGTTTAAATAAATTCATATACATTTTTAATACGGTACGTAGGTATTTGTTGTGTTTTGTTTTACTAGGCCGGTGTACAAATAACAATGCAAGTATAAGATGTTCCTGCAATATTATTCCGGGTTTGTGTTAGAAAAAGCAATAGTAGTTGTAATATTTTTGTTCTCTCTCTATCAACCAAACAGTATTTTTGTTATTATACGTTAGTACAAACCCAATTCTTTGTTAAGGGTTTTAGGTTTAGAATGTTAATGATTAAATTTAAATTGTTTTCCTTTTTGGTTTATATCAAAACATTTGATATATTTTCGTCACTAATTTAACATTATATTTCAGTGCGTTGTGTAGATGCCGGAAGAACCACTACGAGGCCTTGAGTTGATTAAACACTAGAAGGTCACTAGAAGGGTAAAGTCGTCGGGCACGAGTTTGCGGGTTTAGTTGGCCCTACGGTTTTTCTGTGTTACTACCGTATATTGAAGGACTCACAGATAGTTGCAGCTTGATACCAAGCGAGGTTGTCGTCTCAGGTAGTTCT
>JAQJVL010007328.1:0-12500 GCA_035578905.1 Stictocephala bisonia | reverse complement strand
AGTATTTCCAGCTATTAAAACTTTGTTTGTTTGTACTCGGGAAGTGAATTAGAAATCTGTCGCATACTTCAAATTATTCAAATGAGTAGTTATGTCCATTTCTTACGGAAGTCAAATCCAAATAACTTACTGAATAACCATGACATTCTTGACTAATAATATTCCATCATAATATTCTGAGTAACTTCCTTGATAATTCTATGCAAATTGAATGAAGATATATAATTTGATTAATAGCCTAAAATCATATTTAAAATTTTGAAACTTTAAACTTAACATTTTGTGTAAAGATCATTGTATTTGGTGCTGCCAATTGTTTATTATGTTATTGTTTTATTGTGATTATATAATTTGATAGATATCTAATTAATTAAGAAACTAGCATACTACACATTGGGTATTATAGGGTTCTTTCGTTTGGGTGTGCTGCCACTACGGACCATTCTGACATTTGTGCCAATCTGACATTTGACATATTCGCTGGAGCGCTCTCTTACATTGGACCCCAGGGTTTGGGATTCCCGAACCAGGACGGTGAAGCCTACGCTGCAACAACTTGCTATTTGAGCGAGCCACTTCCGTTCCACTGTGCGGGTACTGGCTGGTATTTGAACTTCACTTAGGTGAGTGACTTTTTTAATAGAACCTATTTCCAAATTGGAACTTATTGCGGAACACTCAATGCTACAGCTGCGTCCAAGTGCGATAGTGGAAACTTCCAAAGACTCTCTCTCCATTTAAGAGAAAACATGTTATTAGTGTTATTTGTTGTGATAGGAGTCCTTATTAATTAGTGGGAAATATTCAGTATCTTTTATGATCTTCTAATTAATGTTATCTTGTAGGGAATATTTATGTTATGTGTTCTGGCCAGAAATTTTATGTTCAAACTTATACAGATCAGGATCTTAGATTATAAATAGAAATATACAGAAGTAGTTGAACTCAGGTGACCTTAGTATGTGATATAAAGGTAATAAAATTTCTAGTTCTCATAACTGAAGCGTCTAACTTCTTTTACCAGAGACGAATCTGACTTACCAATTAATTTCTTTGTTCTTAATTCGTGGGTTGGTGTTATTCAAGAGCACATAGATTGTTTGATACCTTCAAAATTTTATTCTCCAATTTATTTATTTTATTTAAAATTTCAAGAAATTTTTGAGTTACTAAATTGCCATACCAAGTGCTACTAGGAAAGTTTGGACTTATGCCTCCAGCCCCACAATACCTGCCACTGAAGAACCACCCCAATACCCTGAGCTTGCCTGGCGCGGCCGAAAGGTTACAATGGCGCCCAACATGGGGCCCCTGTTCTGCTTATCAACTTTTAGTTAATCAAGGTCTGATTAATCAATTTTCAGCTAATATTAGAGAGATTTCTTCAAAAAAAAAAAAAAAAAAAAACAAAAAAAACTTGAATTATATTGTGCTAGGCTTAGCATGTCAATATATAGTATGTCTAGGGATGGACATCAGTATTAAAGTACTTTCAGTGTCTTATGTTATTTGTATATGGTGTGATTGTGTATAATGTGTTTATGTGTTTCTACTTGTACATTTACGGTAACCTACAGGAATTTTATTTGAGCTTCTTGTTTTCTCTTACGAAGCTTTTCTATTGAAACATTGGCATCCTATTTCAAGTGTACTACACTTTAGCGACATTTCAAAAAAATTTTGTCAAAAGTTGGATGAAATTTTCTTTTTCCCTGTGGAATTAGGTATCAAGCGTCAACATGAACGCCTATCATTTACGCAAATCTGAACTCCAATATGAACTGAAGATAAGGGGTCAGGTGACAACAGGCACAGCTGAAGACTTAAGGAAGAGGTTATTTAAAAGTTTTCGAGAAAATATAACTGTAGTACAAGCAGTTATTGACGAGCTTTCTGTTGAGGAAGAACTGCAAGAATGTGACGGGAAATTTCAAGATTTACTTTCCTTGGTCGAAGAATATGAGGGTGATTACGCGGACCCTGAGTTTCAACGAATTCAAGCTAGATTGTGGCACAATTATTTGAGAATTGAGCGCATTCCAATGGCAAATTCTGATGATGAAGAACTTAAACTGAAGTATGAGCATCTGCTCTCCAAAGCAAAGGCTTTAGTTGATAAATTCAAAGATGGGGGAGAGACAGAAACTCTTAAGAAAGCTATTAAGACAAAAACCGTAAACAGTCGGGTTACCGAAGAAGATAAAATGAATTTTGATATCCTAAACCAACCTGGATCATCAACTAGCCAATTGCCTCCTACGATTACACACCCAGCACCTATTGAAGATCACCAGCCTCCACAGCAAGGCATTCAATTAAAGCCAAGTGAACTTGTCATACCCTCAACTTCATCGGTCCCGCCGGAGTTACCTACAGTACCAAAGATGGCTTTAAGAGATAGTGGCCTAGCACCATCCTCTTTTGCAATGCAAGCACGCAATAAATCCGTACCTGTGTACAAGTGGGGCTTAAAATATAATGGACAGAGCCAAAGCATAGGAGGATTTCTACAACGAGTAGAGGAACTGCGAAGAGCCAGAGGAGTTACATCGGAAGACATGTTTGACTCAGCCGTCGACTTATTTTCCGGTGCTGCCCTTGTATGGTATCGTTCTACAACTGGAAGAGTAGCTACGTGGGAATCTTTATGCAGCGAAATGAAAATCGTTTTCCAAGCCCCTGATCACGACATCCGTCTACAACAAGAAATTTTCAACCGTGTTCAACACGAAACGGAATCTATTGACCTTTTCATTGCAGCGATGGAAGGTTTGTACAGCCGATTAGCAGTGTATGTTCCCGAAGAAGTTCGTTTGAAACAAATATTCCACAATATAAAGCCCCAACTTCAAGATCGTCTTGCCTTGATTGACGTGACATCTTTAGAGCAATTGCAGCTTTTAGGAAGAAAGGCAGAAGCAGGTCGCTATCGATCTACTGCATCAAGGGAAACTTCAAGGAACTTAAGTGTGTTAGAACCAGATTTGGCTTATGAACCAGCACGTCGTAGGACTACCAACGTAGCCAGTATGCAACTAGTCCCAAAGAAGGATATTAGAGCTGTATGTTGGAATTGTGGAGAAACAGGTCATCGGCATAAGACTCGTCGGAGGGAAAGACAAAAATTTTGTTTTGGTTGCGGTGCTCCTAATGTGTACAGAAATCAATGCAAATCTTGTGCAAACTGGTCAAATCGCGTTATGAATCCAAAAAACGAGTAAGGCTGGAGGGCGGCAAGGTAGATTGTGTTGACCCTCCTAAAAACAATGATCAACCGCCACCATCGGTAAACTACGTATTTGCAAAAGAAAGAGAGGACTTGAGACCATATCTGAATGTCAGAATTTTTGGGAAGCCTTTTCTATCTTTACTGGACTCAGGTGCATCTCAGACTGTAATAGGCGAGGAAACGTTATGGATCTTGGATAGGTTTCCAGCTAAATTGAATCCTACATGGAATCGCTTTATTGAAACCGCAGATGGGAAAATACATGTAATCACAGGATTCGTAAATTTACCTGTAACTCTTGAAGGCAGGACGAAATCTTTGCAAGCTATAATGGTGCCGACACTTAAGCAAAAAATAATACTTGGCATTGATTTCTGGGATGCTATGAATATTGTAGCGGATATTCAAGGACGAACGTGGGAGTTTTCTACAAACAAGAATCAGGTTTATTCCCTTGTAGCTAAAGAAGGAATACGTTCAAAAAACAACCTTTCTGAAGAAGACAAAAAACGATTGGACATAGTGATCGTTAAGCATTTTCCTGATGAAGAGGACAATAGTTTAGGAAGAACAGATCTTGTCACGCACACAATTGATACTGGTGATGCTAAACCAATCAAGCAAAGGTACTATACTATGTCTCCTGCCAGGCAGAAGCTAGTAGAAAAGGAGCTGGATAAAATATTGGAATTAAAAGTAGTGGAACCATCTCGAAGCCCATGGTCTTCACCAATTGTGCTTTTAGATAAACCCGATGGAACCCACAGATTTCGTGTGAACTTTAAGGCCTTGAATGCTGTGACTAAACCCGATGCATACCCTCTCCCAAAGGTCACCCATATCTTAGACAGACTTAGAGACGCTCGCTATTTATCCTCATTAGATATCAAATCAGCTTTTTGGCAGATCCCACTTGACCCATCGTCTAAAGAAAAGACTGCATTCACTGTACCCGGTCGTGGTCTTTACCATTTTAATTCTATGCCATTTGGACTCCACAACGCCCCGGCGACATGGCAAAGATTTATAGACAATGTGTTGGGCCCTGAACTTGAGATAAACGTATTTGTATATCTGGATGATATCGTAATTGTGAATTCAGACTTTAAGAGCCACCTCATTATCTTGGACAAGGTACTAAAAAGAATAAAGGACGCTAAATTGACACTTAACAAGGGAAATTGCCAATTTTGTCGCCAGGAACTTAAATATCTTGGATATATGGTTGACGAAAGAGGACTTAGGGTTAACCTTGAGAAGGTGGAAGCAATTATAAAGATACCATTGCCAAGGAGCGTCAAAGAAGTGAGGCAGTTTGTAGGTACAGCTAGTTGGTACCGCCGCTTTATCCCAGACTTTTCAACCAAACTGTATCCATTGACCAGCATGTTAAAGAAAGGAAAGAAATTTTGTTGGCCTGAAGAATACCATGAAGCTTTTGAGTATATAAGAAGCTGTCTTATAAAATCACCGATCCTTTCTTGTCCCAACTTTGACAAGCCTTTCACCATAGCATGTGATGCATCCGGAGTAGGTTTAGGTGCGGTCCTCACCTAGGAATCAGACAAAGGAGAAGTGGTCATAGCTTATGCTAGCAGGACTCTTACAAGAGGTGAACAAAAATTCTCGGCCACAGAACGAGAATGTTTAGCGGTCATTTGGGCCATTGAACGATTTCGCCCTTATGTGGAGGCAACAAATATTACAGTGATCATGGATCATTATAGCTTGCTTTGGTTATTTAATCTTAAAGATCCACAGGGACGTTTGGCAAGATGGGCATTACGGCTACAGCCCTATGATTTCAAATTGGTTCATAGGAAAGGGAAAGAACATGTCGTTCCCCACATGTTATCCAGACTACCTCACGGAGAGGAAGATGTTCAAGTAGACCCAGTTTGTCAAATTGATCAATTAGATGAAATACAAGATAAATGGTACAGGAAAATGGTCAATACAGTACAGGAGACCCCGGACAAGTACTCGCTTTGGAGAGTTGAGAAGGGAGTTCTGTGGAAGCTTGTGTTAGACAAAGGTGATACCGGGGATGAAGGAACCTGCTGGAAAGAAGTGGTGCCGAAGGAGAGAAGATTGAAGTTGCCTCAAGATAACCATGATGCTACAACAGCGGGCCATCTGGGAGTCTACAAGACTTTCAAGAGGATTCAACGTCTGTTCTACTGGCCAAATATGAGGCAGGACATAGCCAAATATATCAAGAACTGTCAGATTTGCCAAAGGACTAAGTACGACCAAGACAAACCTTCTGGATTCCTTGGAAATCGAAGAGGTACAGACCAACCTTGGATAACGCTGAGCGCTGATCTCATGGGACCTTTCCCAAGATCATCTAAAGGATTCAAGTACCTTTTAGTAGTTGTAGACACCTTTACCAAATTTACACTTCTTTTCCCTCTGAGAGCTGCTACTTCATCAATTGTCGCCCGCCATCTTGTTGATGATGTATTCATGGTTTATGGCGTCCCGCAATACCTGATTTGCGACAATGGTTCGGAATTCATTGGATCAACTGTTAGGAAGGTATGTGAAGAATATCAAACCAAACTTTTGCTGAATGCAAGTAGACACCCACAGGCAAATCCCACTGAGAGGATGAACAGGACCATCATCACCATGCTTAGAGCTTATATAAAAGACAACCACAGGTTATGGGACCAAAACTTGAGCAAACTTGGATTCGCTTTGCGGTCTGCCGTAAGTGAAAGCACTGGGTACACACCATCATACCTCACCTTTGGTAGGGAGCTAAATGCTACCGGTCAGGGATACAGCCTGCTTAAGCATTGTGAAGAAGTACCCGAATCCCGAGATACATCAGCACATGTATCGAACCTTCAAAATTTAGCAAATATTTACAGGTATGTGAAAACCAACCTGGAGAAATCTCACGCTAAAAATGAAAAACATTACAATTTGCGAAGACGGGAAGCGACTTTCAAGGTTGGAGACCAGGTCCTAAAAAGGAACTTTACGCAGTCCAATGCAGCTAACTTCTTCTCTTCAAAATTAGCGCCACGCTATGTTGGACCTTTCAAGATAACATCGAAGCTATCACCTACTGTCTACCAACTGGAAGACTCAGGAGGGAAGTCCATTGGAAACTGGCATGTTTCTGACCTCAAAAGATACGTGGATTGAGAAAATTTTGGGAAAATTTCCTTCAGTTGGGGGGGTGTTGTGACGCCTGGGTTTACTTACGCTAGTCGATTTGGGACTGATCACCCCAATTATTATCAAAACCCTGCAGATTGCTAGCACTTACAGGGGTCGGCATTAAAGATACTCTAGTGCGTTGCAAATTGCCTACTTCTAACTGTGGGCGTTTTCAAAATGCCAGGTTGAACATAAAACTCGCCAATAAATTCTAAAAATTTAAAGAAATGTTCCCAAAATGCTACAGATAGTTATTTATATTATCAGAGTGGTAATTACACTTAAAGTAAGGGCCTAAGTATAATTGTCAAAATCTAAATTCATATATTTTGATGCCGCATACGGAACAAGCAGTTTGGTCAGGTGATTTGAGTTTGTCCAGTTGTCCATCCTTGTCTGACAACTTGAACTTTGAGCGAGGCCATATCGGTCGAACTTTCTCGGCGCTATCTTGTTGGAGGACAGAACGCTTCAAGACTGCGGTGACGGCACGGAAACTTGAGTCTGCTCATCGTCTGGGAACCCTCGGATCTCCATTGGAGGATTTTATTACACTTTACTGTGTGAAGAGGTATGGCAACAGACTTAACTGTTTGATAATTAGTCAATTCACTTTCATTTAAAACTATTTCATCTTGCCTCATATTTAAAACGAAATTTTATTACCTTAAATTAATTCTACCCAGGCTAGTGCCTATAGAAATGTATAAATTTAAATGTGAGCATAAATGTACTAGCATAAATGAACATGTATAAGGATGGAAGAGTATAAAGTATAAACGAGAATTTAGAATTCAATTTAATAAATATAAATTCACTTAGAATCTTGGTTACTTCGAAAGTAATCCTCTCGCAAGTTAATGTTTGCAGGATTGAGATTGAAACATGTTATTTAATGTCAGGTAAATGTTAACGTAGCAAATATATATATTGTTATGTGATTTGTATGGTTATTTGTTATATTAATTGTTATACGTAGAGTGTGTCACTAAATATTTTGTACAGCTGAATTCTATTGTGAAAGGATTTATCCTATCGCAACCAGTTAATGTTAATCCTGTCCGCTATTTTGCCGCTCATGGTTAAATTTAGTCACCAGAGCCAGAACAGCTGATATCTCGCTAGCTGTGCCTTAAAACCCTTTCCAATCTGTTTATTTATTATAAGCTGTCCTCTCCAATCTTCTGGCCAGCTGTACTGGCCATAGTTGAATGCGCGCCATATCTGATTAGTTTATGCGTCACATGTCCCTGCGACTCTTGATGGGCAGTCACACTGGCCAATGCAAAATCCCGTCTACGATCTTGTGGCCAGTACCACTGACCAAGCAATTCATTCTACATTTAGAAGCAATTTATTCATTGCTATGTGCCTGTAAAGTGCTGTAACCTATCGTGGAACTATTGAATTATAAATAAATGCAGTTCCCGCCAAATGAATATAAGTCAGCTGAATGAAAATAACCACCTGTTATTCCAGTGCTGATCAAGTTGGCCATATATTGACCTATTTTGTTGCAGCCTTCAGACAGTGTTGTTTACAGTATTACTTTGTGTTTGATGTTTTCTTTCTCTTGTAAATCTATTTTAGTCATTTAGTAATGTGGTGTATATATATATATATATATATATATATATATATATATTTTAATAGTACTGTATTCGATTAAAGACCTACGTGTAATTAATGTAAATAGTTGTGTAGAGTTGTAAAACACAAACATATGTATCTTGTTTTTTTTTTTAAATATTCTTAATTATTTTAATAACAGTAAAATGATTAAATGTACTAATGGTATTAAAGTACTTTTAAATTTCAAATGCCCTATGTAAACATTGCATATTGTAGTAAAACTAATACAGAGTTGGTGGGAGAGAGCCGCCATGTTCATTGCAGACATGGCACAATGAGTGACATGGCCAGTCCGACTGGCCACGCAGAGCGGAAAGGACAGCTGATGGCAAAACAATAGAGAGCTGTCTGTACTTCAGCGTGGGCAGTCCAATTGGCCTCAAGATTTGAAAGGGTTTTAACCAATTGTTTACCACAGCAGATCACCTGATTCATTTAACTGATGCTATATTTTATAATAATATTATTTCTGTTCAAGAAACTAATCTACTGCTTAATAAATGTAATACAATTGTATTACGATTATTTCATAGAGTTTAGGATCTCAGATAAATGTAAATGTGAGAGTATTATAGTAAATATTGTAGTTAGTAAAATTTATTTAAATGTCAAACTTTTAAACTAATGTATTGGTTCAGTAGTTATGAACAGAAAACTTAATATTGGAATTGGACAAAATATATGTAGAAGATGTATAAAGATTATAACTATAATTCATGTTTAGTTTGACGTAGTCATTGTTTACAAATGCATAAAATACTATTTTATGAACAGATTGTTATGTTGCAAGGGAAAGTATTTCCTGCTAAGTGAGCACAATAGTATTTCCAGCTATTAAAACTTTGTTTGTTTGTACTCGGGAAGTGAATTAGAAATCTGTCGCATACTTCAAATTATTCAAATGAGTAGTTATGTCCATTTCTTACGGAAGTCAAATCCAAATAACTTACTGAATAACCATGACATTCTTGACTAATAATATTCCATCATAATATTCTGAGTAACTTCCTTGATAATTCTATGCAAATTGAATGAAGATATATAATTTGATTAATAGCCTAAAATCATATTTAAAATTTTGAAACTTTAAACTTAACATTTTGTGTAAAGATCATTGTATTTGGTGCTGCCAATTGTTTATTATGTTATTGTTTTATTGTGATTATATAATTTGATAGATATCTAATTAATTAAGAAACTAGCATACTACACATTGGGTATTATAGGGTTCTTTCGTTTGGGTGTGCTGCCACTACGGACCATTCTGACATTTGTGCCAATCTGACATTTGACATATTCACTTGAGCGCTCTCTTACATTGGACCCCAGGGTTTGGGATTCCCGAACCAGGATGGTGAAGCCTACGCTGCAACACCTTGCTATTTGAGCGAGCCACTTCCGTTCCACTGTGCGGGTACTGGCTGGTATTTGAACTTCACTTTGGTGAGTGACTTTTTTAATAGAACCTGTTTCCAAATTGGAACTTATTGCGGAACACTCAGTGCTACAGCTGCGTCCAAGTGCGATAGTGGAAACTTCCAAAGACTCTCTCTCCATTTAAGAGAAAATATGTTATTAGTGTTATTTGTTGTGATAGGGGTCCTTATTAATTAGTGGGAAATATTCAGTATCTTTTATGATCTTCTATGTTATTAGTGTTATTTGTTGTGATAGGAGTCCTTATTAATTAGTGGGAAATATTCAGTATCTTTTATGATCTTCTAATTAATGTTATCTTGTAGGGAATATTTATGTTATGTGTTCTGGCCAGAAATTTTATGTTCAAACTTATACAAATCAGGATCTTAGATTATAAATAGAAATATACAGAAGTAGTTGAACTCAGGTGACCTTAGTATATGTTATAAAGGTAATAAAATTTCTAGTTCTCATAATTGAAGCGTCTAACTTCTTTTACCAGAGACAAATCTGACTTACCAATTAATTTCTTTGTTCTTAATTCGTGGGTTGGTGTTATTCAAGAGCACATAGATTGTTTGATACCTTCAAAATTTTATTCTCCAATTTATTTTTTTTATTTAAAATTTCAAGAAATTTTTGAGTTACTAAATTGCCATACCAAGTGCTACTAGGAAAGTTTGGACTTATGCCTCCAGCCCCACAATACCTGCCACCGAAGAACCACCCCAACACCCTGAGCTTGCCTGGCACGGCCGAAAGGTTACAGTCACGGCTTGTGCTTGGGTTAGAGATAGAAGCACTGGTTCGAATACGGCCTAGACTGGAAGATTTACTAGTAATATTCACCTTCAACTGTACTAGTTAGCCCCCTTACTCTATCTGAATATCTTCCTCGAAAGCATCCATAGTCTATGGGTAGTGGGCAGAGTACGGTTAAGAAGGTGATCGGCCACTCCTTAAAAAAATTTAAATTAAAAAATAAAGAAAAAAATATTGAATTTAACTTATAATAAGAATATCTAGAATTTATTTTTGCATGTATTAGTATGAGTAGTATAGTTGACCTCTATTTTTAAAATGAAATAATAGAAACACCTTTCATAAAAAAACACTCTTTATTTGAACTTACCATTCATTTATTAGCCTCTTCATTTAGAATCGGAAATAATTGCTTTGTTGTGATAAATATTTGTGGAGATACTAACACGTACAGTACAAGGGTTAAATATATTTAGGTAGCTTTAACGTCATTATACGGTTTTGTTACATTATTTTAATAAAATCCCAGCATATTTTAACGTAACATTTGTAAATACAACAAATCTATAAATCTGGGAGAAAACTATAATGATTTTAAAATAAATCCGAAATGTCAATACCCGAGGTTATCGATTAAAATCAGGTATATTTATGTTACCAAGTAACATTAGTTAAACTGAAGGGGTGGGAGGGAGCTTGAATCAATTAAAATGTCTCTCCATGAATATTGATGTAATATGGTAATGATTTCCACACTTTGGCTTCAAAGCGGATTAAAAAGCTTTTTCTCTAAGAATATGTAGATCCCTAAAAAATAGCAGTCAATAAATTATTCTTAATCTAATTCTTATTATCTTTAATCTTAACGTATATCGACATATTTTCCACAAATATATAACGTTTTTAATTGTACATTATTGATTTATAAATACAAATGTATACAATAAGTTATTTATTAGTCCTAGAATACACGTTATTACTGCTTTATATATATATATTGAGATAAAATAAATTTATAATTAAAAAAATTTATTTATAGAATGCTATAAGGAACTATATGTAATTATTACGACTGCTTTATATTTTGGTTTTGCATTGCCAAAGTTTCACTCTTTGTTGTATGGTTATTATTATTTATATTTTTAGTTTCGAGTTTTAAATATAAATTTAATAACACGTTATATTCAACTTTTCATTCAATCAATTTTAAACTTTTATCCATATGTTTTCAAAAGCTCACCTTGTATATCATCTACTACTACTATTTCAAACACTTCAAACATATTACAATCACCCACTTCATCCAGTTTACCGCATCTTTCCTCTCCATATCTGTATCCCTATTGTTTCCTCCATAAAAATTTTCAAGATATTATTTCAATATCTTTGTTATACTTGCTTCGTTATATTTAATATAAAAAAGAAATATAAATTTAAATCCTCTCATTTCTCATAATTTAAAACTGTTCAAAAGAAACCTGAGTATGTTGGCCTCAAGATGTTTTCACAATTACTATCTACTGTAGACAGCTGAGATTATTGACTTAAAAAAAATCTGCCACAATCTATCAAAGTCCTTAATCGATCAGTGCTATTATCAGATACCTGCCTACCAAACCAAACCTTTGATCACTATTTCAATTCCTAATGGCTGGTCTCACATGCCGCAGTGTGGTTAATTTGGGACGACGTTGGAGTAAGTAAGAAAGTAATATTCCATTTTTGTCTACAATGCTCATTTTTTTACCTTCCTTAATTTAAATAGCCTCTATACATTTTTTTATGTTAAGTACATCTGTCCTGCCTTCAAACTATTGTCTATGTCCTCTTACATTTCTCCTAGATGGTGTTCTGTATCTTGACTTGCTTTCCAAACGATCTTATTCCTTACGCTTTTGTATATCTATTATTTTTTGTCATGTTTATAATTATTGTATTTTCTTCTTTTATTGATTATTTAATCAACTTCTTGAGTTATTCATCCTTTCCTTTTCTCTTGATTATTTCTCCTTAACATTTCTGCCGTAAGTTCATTAATTTACTTTATTTTACTCCAATTTTGTTTCACCTCTTCTAAGTTTTATTCAGTCTCTTCAATGACCTTATTTGCTTATTCTTTACATTTTTTGGGAGATCCAGTAATTGAGCTTAGAGATATCCCATTGTATCTTATTTTTAAACTGTAGTGTTTTAAATTTCTGTTCACACTTCATCGCTACTAGGTTATGTTCACCGCTTACATTAGCTGCAGGGTAACTTCTACTATTTTTCACCTGATTCTTGG
>JAQJVL010007327.1:0-24526 GCA_035578905.1 Stictocephala bisonia | reverse complement strand
TTTTTATTTGATGGAAAATAAATCAATAATGTTGTGTCACATTGCTGCTAGAATACCATTACCATATTTTTATGATATGATACGGTATTTTCTTACGTCAAATCATTGGACGATTCCCTGGCCAGATTATAAAACAAAATAGACCTCAATCGACTGGCGTGAAATGTACGATAATTTCAGTTCCGAAAAGGAGCTGAACGGTTCCTTGCACGGACGTATACTACAACCGAGATGGAACATTCGCCTATAAAAGTTGGAAAGTTCGATTCTAGGGATGTAAAGTGATCTGTTCTCGGGACCCTTTTGATTAAACGGTATTATTGATATGAACGAAAATTGCATAATTTCCACGGTGTACAGACTATTAGATTTGTATCGGTAACAGGTCTTTTTGAGCATCTTGAACCGGATCTCTCGTCCCCTTTCTTTTGTCATAAAGACACTAACCAGCACTTCTGTTTTATTCACGCTATTTTAGGTTAGGTTACAAGTGACTAGTAGACTCGACAACCAACATGTGTGATCGCTACTATTTACAGTGATCGCTAACTTCCCAGCTCTTTTGATCACTTTGAACTGAACTAGTTCAAATCATAATGAACGAACTCGTTCACTACGTTGATTAGTTCATTTGACTGTCGTTGTGTACTGCCTATTCTTAGGCGTATTGTTTAGTTCATAATTACGTGTACCGAACTGATAACGTATGATTAAGGGTAAAATAAATCACAAGGAAGCACACAATTTGTATTCATAACTTGTAGAACTGTTTATTCTTAAAACTAAATTAAGATGTAAATCTGATATTTTGTGAAATACAACTACTCGATCGAACTTCGAGTTGTTTCGAAAGCTTTGAGCCGAGTTTGAGTAATAAAATACTCGATCAATTACTCGAAGTTTCGAGAACTCGCACACCCCTAAAATTTATATATTAATTGTTAACTATATCTTAATATTTTACTTATCCCATATGCAGAGGGTTACGGGTTAGAGTCTAGGAAGTTAATTTGAAATTTATTTAAATATCAGGTTATCGCTAATACTTTGTGTTAGTTGCCTGATTCCACAAACACTTTGTTTATAAAGCTGATAAAACATGCTTGAACTAAAATGTAACCTCATTTGATAATTAAAGTTAAAAGCAAGTGTTCTTTTTTGTTGAGAAATAAGGCAATTGTAAGGAAATGAATATTTTATTGATTTAAAAGATTTATCCTGATAGTGATATTACTCTGCAACAAATGTAATATTAACAGCTGAAATTCAGTGAATTTATAATCAAATTTTATTTACTTTGCTCAAGGTTCTCTCTGAATTGAATAAAAGGATAAATTTTAGGGACGAAAACTATATTTTCATGCCAATTTTATATATTGGTGTTACAATTCTTACGAAACTTCTATTGATAACAAAAAAACTAACTAATTTTGGTTTTAATTTTTATAAAACATTCCTTCTGAATAATTTTTAGATTGATTGATTGATCCTGTTGTTTGATTTAGTTGCGGAGATTGATAATACTAGTTACTGGAGAAATCCATTTAACAACATCTGCGAAGCCAAACATCTCGCAGAATATATTGTCATGGACATTGAGGTCATCAAGGAAAAGGATAGGAGATACTTTCCTGGAATGGGTGCTATATCCAACAAGGTAAGCTGGTGTAATTTTTCAAGTAGACACTAATCTTCCAATTATTTTTTAAAGAATTTAGGTTTGAAATTATTAAGAAGTGGAAGAAAGGAAGGCAGTGTATTGTTCTATTGAACTGTAGTAGATAAAAACACACAATACACAACAATCAAATATAGTTTGTGAACTATTTTGGGGCCACTACCACCCTCCTCAGTCATTAGACGTGTTAAGAACCGTCTAGTGGTGTAGAAATGGTTTAGTCAAAGATCAGAACATGTATTCTACCAAACAAGAAATACTAGTAATCACAAGTTTGTCAGATCACGAAAAAATAAAATATCTTTGCTAAAACATTTTTTTACTCAGGCTCGAAATGTTTCAATCTCTTAACTCAAAATATAAAAATATCTTGTAGCATGCTTTCATTTTCTAATAAACTGAAAATTTATTGATTAAATTACCAAGTATTGTTCTCTTGCATTACATTGCAACTTATTTATTGGATAGTAAATGTTTTACTTAGCTTACTCTTATTATAACTAAATATATTATTTTATTTTTTTTTATTTATTCATAAGACGCCGATCGTCAAAATATAGGCGAATATGGATTTCGAATGAGTGTGATGAGTAGATGAGCGAATGTAGTCATTGTTACAAACTAAGGCCGACTATTCCTTAGAAAGTGTCATTAATTAATAGCCCATGACAAATGAACAGCCTATGTATTTAGTTTTGTTCAACATGCCACAGAAGCTGCATCAAGTGTCGATGAAAGAAGACTGGACATTTAGGTTGAATATATTTTTAATTAATTGAAATAGCCACCAATTACAGGATTATGGTGGTTACAATTTCCTAAATGCACTTGTAAATATATACTAATATTTGGAAATAAAGATATATTATTATTATTGTTTTACAAACTGAATCTCTCTCTGTTTAGTGATGTGTGCGTCTATCAACAGGTTATAAGGTATAACTGCTTTCATTAAAATTTTTATTAAAATCTAGACCTATCGCCCTGATAATTAACCTGTATTTTTTACTAAGAGAGATTAAGAAAATGGCCTAATTGTCTCTTCATTATGGTTTTGAAGTTAGTATTACTTTAAAAGATTCAATTCTAATACTTACAAAAACATTCTATTCTTCATCAGGTTTTGCAATCTTACTATTCCGTAATTTTAATAAATTATTTTCTCCAGGTTACTAATACATGTTTAAATGTTTGTTACAGCATGCTATTGCTGATGCTTGGGTTGTCAAGGCGTCAGAAATTGGATCAGACAACACAATCTTTACTCGTACTCATCTGGGCCATATTCTAAAACCTGGCGATTCTGTTCTGGGGTAGTTGTTCAGTTTGATTCCATATTCGTAGTTGTAAATCTGACTAATAAAGCACTAACCAGTAGCAGACATTTTTGTAAATAACAGACTTATCTCTTGGCACATTTAATGTACTGAGACCAATGAATTCTTTTTTATGTGATAAGACTATAAAATGTGCTTTGGTGATATATGGCATTTATCTGAAAATATGTATAGGTAATTATAATATCCCTCTTAAGTTACAACTTTGTTTTTTTTTAATTTCAAACCACCCTAACCCATAGTAAAAAAATACTGAGAAGTAAACCTTTACGTTTATCTACATTTTAATTTCATGTTTAAACTTGTACACTCAATATAATATTTAAACTCACATAATAACAATTTACAACAGATAAAATAGTCTAATTTTTACAAATTTGCTTACCACCTCAAACTGTGTTTTTCATAGCACTAAATGGAATTCTAAATAAACGAAAAATTGACCAACTTTCAATTTTTACAGATACAATGTCGGAGAAGCAAATATAAATGATGCCAACTTCAACAGGCTGAAAAGTGAAGGCATTCCTGATGTCGTGCTAGTGAAAAAGCTGTACATTGATCGTGCAGCTCGAAAGCGAAGGCGCAAATGGCAGCTTAAGCATCTGCCCATTGAGGACGAAGCTCATCCTTACACTGGAGACAAGTAATTCACTTTTACATTAAATCTAGCATGCTTATAAAATGGAAGTTACAGTGATAACTATACTTATATTGTAAATAGTTAAAATAAGGAAGAATATTTAATCTGTATAATAATGAAAGGAAACTAACGGTATAATGAGTTTAAATATGGTCATATAGGAATAAAACTTAAGAGGGCACTAAACGGAACATAAAACATAACTGGTTACAGAAGCTGGATCCAACTCCATGTTTTTACCTTCACTTCAGTTCCTACATTTTTTATTATCGTAGTATTCATTGTATATAACCCTTTTACCTCGTTTAAGCCTCAAGTGTCGGCTATTCAGTGTGAGCGAATAGTTATTTTCTCAAGACAGCGACAGAGCATTTCAGAAAATATCTTTGGTCGAAGAGAGGTGCTCTCTGACCGCCTTAAGAATGAACATGCAAAACTAAACTAGATCCAGTGAGCTTGGACCAATGGGGCACCGGCTTATCCGTCAGAAAAACAACAAAAACAAAAAAGATAAATTAGGTTAAAGTTTTGATACTTTATTTTAGTCGTTATGTTATTTTACCAAAAGTTAAGTCAAATTAACAGAGCATAGTTTTATTTGTGTGAAGAGTAAATTGCCTTTTAACTAGTACCTATTTAGGTGGCAAACCTGGAATTTATCTACTACCACATCGGCAACCGTGATGGAGACTGCAAGTCAGTGTTCTGTTTTGTGTGTAGATTTGCTACCAACTAGTAGCCAATGATTGTGACGTGTTGTGTCAAAGTTTTGATAGTTCAACTTTGTGATTTGTACGAGACTGACTGATGAGCTACGTGAATAACCTTCTCTTTAGTCAACTCTTTTTATTATATATTTATATACGTATTTGATTCTGATTGCAGTATCTGCTAGACTGGATTCATATTCTAGCACCGTGATAAATTTTTTACAGCGTGATATTTAATGAGATAATAGATCTTTCTGTCTCTGCAGAAATTTCACTCATTATTCTATATGTTCATTTAAACAATGTATGAGAAGATTTAGTTGGGCTTGTAGATTTACACAGAATGAACTAGGCCCACACAGAGCGAAAATTACCAGGTGATGTCATTGGCCAATCCTCGTGGAAAATAATCAAAGAACTGCATTTGGATTACGATAGCTATGTTGCTATCTCCAATATTTCTGTAAATTTTTCTGTAACATTGCAACTAATTGTCAAACACATGATACTTAAATAACTAATAAAATACCAACATTTTGATGAAATTTTAGTAGCTAGGAATCATATTCTCCTACTTTGGTTTCATGACTTTTTCTATAAACAATTTAGTTAACAGTAGTAATTTAATAAAGTAGTTTTAGTAAAGAACTGCCACTATTTAATAAATTATAATTCTTTTGAATTAAAAGTAGATTAATAAAAAGATGCCAGTAGGTAGGCTTAGGTCTGCATTAGTGTAAAGAAATTACATTCAAATTGCTTGACTTTCGATTAATATGTTTTATTGTATTAGTTGTACAAACAGTTATGCAAATGAAAACTTAAATGGAGAAAATAACTTTGTTGGCCCAGTAATATTAATTAAAGAGTTTATTTATTTATAAATGTTACACAGTATTTTTAAATACTTATTGAATGATAATAAATTAATTCAGTAATGTTACTGGAAAACATGCATCTAAAATATGCAATCATTTTTTAAATATATGTTTGAAGTTGTAATTTATAATTGAGCTGTAACAGGTAAACATGCATCTATAATATCCAATTAGTTTTTTATGTATGTTTGAAGTTGTTATCTATAATTGAGCTGACTTTAAAGAAAGATTTAAATGTACGATAGAATGTATGGTTTTAAATTCTATTAATACATGACCATTCTATTCTTTATTATTTTTTATTGGAATATGAAAACTTAATGTTTATCACTTGAATAAAATTATATATTTTTTGTAAAAATAAAGCTAAATTTGACTACTAGTCAAAGTCCTATTTGTACAATATATACTTTATTTCATGAGTCCTTTTATAAAAATGTTTTTCAACTTAACACAAAGAATTTAGGAAAAATATGTTTTTTGTCTAAGTGTAAAATAAAGGTATGAATCTGAAAAACAACTAACTGATTCACAAGTGTTCAAATTTATTAATGAATCTAGATTTTAATATGCATCAAATTTATTCCTTTTATTTTAAAAGAGGGGCAGATCTCCACACTGCACATTCCTTAGACTCTTTATCTACACTGAGAACTTATTTAGACTTAGTAAGGGGGTTTATTTACCCTGTATAGTACAAAGTGAACATTATTAATAAATATTCCAGTCAAGGCCGGATTTAAACCTGGGAATCTCTAACCCAGGCTCAAAATCCTGACACCTCAAACTGCTCGCCCCCATTCTTCGTCTAATATACAATTTATTTTTTAGGGAATATGAGGAATTCTTGGCAGAGCTGGAAGAGGAGCCTGCAACCCGACAGCAAATAAATATATACAAAGATCCGGCAAAAATGAACAAGAGTGCTCCGATTGCAGTGGATGCTGACGATTTAGCTGATCCCTCTGTACCAGATATAACACTGGAAGAGATGCTGGATGATTTGACCATTGAAGACACTGATATGGCTGAAGTGTATGAGTAAAATATACATTTGTGGTTGAGGAAATTTTTAATTATTTTTAGTAGTAGGCCTATAGCTGCCTTCCATCCCTAATGGTTATCTCGTTTGCGTGCTTAAATGAGTCACTAGTAGCGAAGTTCTGTAACCCATCTACTTGGGAACAGTGTCGCCACATCACAGTATGGGCGAAATGTCTGGTTATCTTGTAAATATTTTAGATAGTACCTTGACGCGGTTTTCACCGGAAAATGTAGATTCTAGTCAATACCACATGGCTCAGATCCCACGTAAATCTCTAAGGTGTACGTACCTTAGTTTGCTATTGAGCTATTAATAAATGGCTCTTTCTAAGGAACACTCCTCCTTAGTTAGTAACAATGACTACACTCGTTCCATCTTTACTTGTCACATTTATTTGCCTCTCATATCATGAAGATCAGTGTCTTAATAATAAATTCAACTAATTTTTTTTAATTTTATTGCTGTTCTATTTTTTTTATAATAAACATATCTATACCTATAAAAGGCAAATAACACTGACTCACTCATCGCTGTAACTAAAAAAAAAAAAAAAAAAATACTAAGCCTACGAGAATGAAATTGTTTAGAGTCAAAGGTCTAATGTGGTAGACGTGCAATAAGAAGGGATTTTGACTAATTCTTAGTAAATCGAAGATGGCAGCCTTTTTAGTGCCAAACATGTTACATGCCAAAAACAATGTTTTTCTAATTGGACTGTAGCGGCTAAATGAACGGTTCTACAGCAAAACTAACACCGATTTCTGTGCCTGATTTGAGACAATCTACAACTTAGGCCCTATGACTTTTTGCTCTATCTCACGTCCTTCATCCTTAGGTAGAGTTAGATTTTCAACTTGAGCGTGTAAATCAAATTTACGGCTTCTAAGAGTAGACTTACAGATTTTTCTAATCTGTGAAACTTTGTTATCTAGGAGAACAGTGTATTCAATGAGAAAATATAAAATTTAATCTGAACACATGTATAGCCAGGTCATAGGACATGACTAGAAACACAATATTTGATTGATACAGAGTCAAATATAGTAATTTGTGCCCTCTAACTTACAGACTTGTCTGGTCTTTGTAACATTTTTATCTAAGAGAACAAATTGATTTGAAACGGAACATTTTTAAATTTAATTTAAACTCATGTATAGCGAGTTCATTGAACCTGGTAAAACATGGTGAGAACCCCAACATTTCATTGATTTAGTCAATTGCCGTACTTTACAGCCTCTAAAAGTAACTTTCAGATTTTTTTAACAATCAGAGTTTATAAACTACAAGAAAAGTCTAATTGAAATAGCAAGATTACAATATTAATCATCTATATATAAAAGCCATTTACCACCTTTCACTATTTCTCCAAAACTAAACGTCCAATTGACTTGAAATTTTGTACATAGGTTTATCTTGGCCCCTAGATGCTCACTAAGAAAGAAATTTCCTTTCCAACCTCAGGACTTCGTCCCACTGGCCTACGAAATTCCCATGGCATTCTTATAGATTTATTTATTTGATAAACAGCTGTTAAATAAAGAAAATTTGAATAAAATTGTGGTTGGCTAAAATTTAAAATAATTCAGTACAGTAGTAAATTATACATAACATCAGCTGTTTTAAATAGGATGCAGTGTAAAATGAAAGCTTGTTTCACATTTTGATTATATATAATGAAACTCAATATTATGACTGGCGAAGTGGGCAGATACAGCTATAAATTATATATATTTGAAACAGATCACTGTTTAAACATTGTACAGTTTTCAACATAATGCTATTTATCTGACAAGAATAAAGAACTGCTATTGAGTACTGCATTACTTTTCAGTATTAGTTATGTACTAAGCAGATCCGTGCAGCGCAATGTGCTTGATTATTTCTTAATATGTATATCGTTTTTAAATTTTAAGCCATAGTTAATTCTAATTATATTCTTTATTATTTTATTTATTAGATTATTTTTTTATTGTTAATCAAATATTAAGATGACAACACTTCATTTTACAAAATATGTATTTCTAAAACATATTTTCCACAAAATAAAAATACTCACTGCCGACTGAAAATGGTTTTAAAATTGATTAATCATTTCATACTTTTTTTAAAACTACGTTAGTAGCCGTAAAGTAGTATTCCTTGGTTACTGCCCTCCTTTAATAATACTTTTATTCCTTCAAAAGAAGTTGACCTGCTCAAGGTGACGTAAAGTTGTCTATGAGTAGAGTTATTGTCCTTGAGCTTTTTTTATAGTCATACAAAATGTTAATGACAAAGGAAATTGATTTCGTTGCATTTCAAAATTAAATTTGGTTTCTGAAGGATACATTTTTATTCAAGATATAGTCACCTTAACTTGCCCCAGTGATAACTTTGCATTGTATTGAATTTGTCAACATCTGTATAACTTGTAGTCTTGTGCCATTTATCAGTCCTTTTTCTCATAAATAACACTACTGCTCAAGATATTACACTGATTTTATGTTTTTGAAGCCCACTTCAAAACTGTTTAAACACTCTGTAGGACATTGTAGTTGGGTGTCGTCGTTTTCACAAATTATAGTATCGATGCTCTTGTAAGTCTTTAATTCACCTGGCTGTTTTGAGAACACCTCTTTATTCATCAATTTACAGTTACTATTTTTTGGAACTAGAATTCCTTTTCCTTTAATATGTTTGTTTTGTATACTTTCTTCTAAATTTTATAAACAAAATCTATTGGCGAACCAACTCCAAGCAGCTTATTAGGTAATATAGGCATATCATCGATTGTCTTGGGCAATGATTTATTTCCCAACTGAAGCAAACATGCAATTTTTCTTCTTCCTTTAAACGTTTATATTAAAAACATCTTAATTTCCATATTTCGGGCCACAACGGGTTTCTTTTTAAACAGTTTTCTATTAGAATGGTGCTCCCTGCTAGGTGAACAACAGGTAACGTTTGGCGAAAATCTTTTGAAAAAAGTTATACTTTACCTGCAAAGGGGTAAATTCTTAAGGTCTGGATTTTGAGTCAGATCTCTAAATAGTCTTTTGATTACCGTCATTGCTGCTGAAGGAGTTATACTTATTTCATCTATGATTTTTAGTTTAGCAGAGTTCACTGAGAGGAGAATTTGATGTTATTCCAGAGACAGAATTTTTAATAATTAGTTGGTATCAGTAATTTAAATTGATGATGGAGCATTCGACCTCCTTCTATTAAACTTGCAACAATCCCAGGAAAAAAGCACAAAAATGTAAATTTGAAAAAGTAAAAAAATACATATTATTTAAGATAGGTATTTTAATCAACCTTTATGTGTTAAGAAACAAACACAACGTTTCGACAGATGTAACAAACTCCTATCATCTATGTGTTTGTTTCCTTAACACTTGAAGCATTGGAAATCTCCAAATATTACCTATCTATCATGAACAATCCAATTCTAACAAATAACTTTTAAACAACTATATATTTAAGTTTGTCAAATTCTGTAAAAATATAAGTGTATTGACTGTGTGTAAAATATAACTCTTAAAACGATTTGTGTGTGGATGTTGGTGAGTGTAATGGTATAATATATATGTTTCATATTGCATCAAGTTTTGTTTTGAAATTAAAATCATAATGAAATGGCATCTTACGCTAATCCTATTTCCTGTAAGATATGTGATATGGTGATATCATAAGTTCCTTCGTTTGGTTCTTGGTGGAGTTTTAATGGTTTTAAATTAAACATATTTTAGGTTAGGTTAAAGGGCACTAGGCCAGGAATTAGTACATTGGAGATATAGGACATCAGCAAACTTATCTTAGAAGACAAGTTCACTTACACCAAAGTAGTAACATACATAAAATAAACACATAATCACACAAATTTTCAATGCCAGTGGTACTTTCTTCAGGTGAGTAGAGAAAGAGAGAGACTGACACCTACCCAGCAATAGTGGAAGCCATGTCAGTCTCTCTCTCTACTCACCTGAAGAAAGTGCAAGTGGCATTGAACATTTGTGTGATTATGTTTATTTTGTCTATGTTGCTACTACTCTGGTGTTAGTGAACTTGTCTTCTAGGTAAGTTTGCTGTTGTCCTATCTCTCCAAAATTAAACATATTTAAAATTTGTGGAATTATTAAGTATCTTTAATTTAAAATTATATTTCAAGGGCTATATACTTTTCTATGATACAAAATAGATTAGATTATGGAGTAGTATGTTGGGGGGGAGTACTTATGGTACATGTTACACCTACACTAGTAGCACAGTGCTGTAATCCAGCTACTTGGGGACAAAGTGTTGAGGAGATTGTAGGCGATAAGTTCTATGCTCGGTTCTCATAATACCGACATGTCATCCCCTCAGTGGTTGCCATTGACGTGGACACTTCTAGAGAAGTCTGGAGTGTCCATGCTAGATGAAAGTCAAGGTTTAGATGTTGTATAAAGAAGAGAACTCAGGCTTGTCAGTTAGCTGAAAATCAGACCAACACTATGTGGTTTGAATTCCTCGTAAAGCTGTTAGGTCCCTTAGTTGCCCTGGCTGTTAGACTATTAAGTTAATAAGTAGCATTTTTTGAGGAACAGTCGATCTTAGTTAGTAACAATGACTACACTTATCACTGACACTAAATGTTGAGGCATTTCCCGACATCCTACCCCCATATTATGCATACTTGTATTAAAGCTCTGGGTCTGAAACCCCCAGGAAAATTCATAAAAAAATAACTTTTCACTCATAAACAAGATGGCGTCCTTTTTAGGCTCCAAAATGGTTCCAATGTATGGGGAAAATCACAAACAAATTTTTTATGACCTAATTTTGAGAAAAAAATTGAGTAAAGTTTTCAAAATTTGACAGATGTACAAGCGTAACAAATGCCTACCTTGTACTGGAATTTCAGCCTAAAAACTAAAAAATTTGGTGTATCAAGGGCAAAAAACAATAATTTTTAAAAATGTAAAAATGTTTTAATATTGATGCTATCCACTCAAGTTCGGTATCAAATTTAAGGAATTTTTCTCTTGAATCCATATATACCTTCAGATTTAGAAAAAGGCAAATATTATAGGGAATATGACCCAAAATAAAAAATAGTTAAAAATAACAAATAGGGAAGTACTAAAATAAAAAGAACAAATGGGATATCATACTTCAGGTACTTATTTCCTAAATCTAAATATAACATTATATTTTGGAATAGACAAATTTTATGGCTCTGCCCCCTAAAAATAAAAAAAATATGCCCCAAAATCCAAAAATTGAGTAACGTTAAACTAACATATCCAAGTGGGGTATCATGTTAGGCATTTTTCTTTCGATTCCTAATATACTGTCAGATTTTAGAAAAGACTATGTTTATGGGCTCCACTATACAAAAGTCATTGTCATACAGGCCAGTGTTCTTGTGCGGCTGCAGACCTAGATCAACAAATGGAGCACAGTGTCTGGGCGAGGCCGTAGGCTGAGCTTTCCCACGAGGCCACAGGCTAGTTCCACAAAAGGGCTTTTAGCAAAAATAAATAGTGAGGTCGCAGGCCAAGTTGCACAAAGAGGCTAAAAGCAGAGCTGCCAGGCAAGGCTGCAGGCCGAGATTCCTCCACGAGCGTAGCGACTGACGGGATTTGCACATCAAATCAAAATTCCTTTATTTCATAAACATCAAGTACAGAAATTTGTCAAAATATAATACATAATGCAAAGTTAAACATTATAGTATTGACATCATTGTGAATTTAAGAAGTTTATGCTTCAATTTTGAACATTATATGGTTCTGGTGTTTGCAGATTCCAGGAACTCTTCAATGGTGTACACAGGTCTCTCTAGCAGGAACTCTCGAAGCAGGTCCTTTAGTTTGATCTGTCAGGTTACAGAGAGTGTGGAAGAAGGTTTTTAAATTTCCGGCCGATGTATGAGGGTTTCTTTCTTCTCATAGAGGGCTATTCTGTGTTGAGGTAGGGTGAACCTTGAGGCATGGCGTGTTGGGTAATTATGGATATCCAAATGAGTCTGCAGGGGTAATTGATCTACGTGCAAGATACAGGCCTTCCACTTGTCCTACTTTTCCTACTTTTCCTACTTTTTCAAAAAATGTCCTACTTTGTCCTACTTTTTCAGCAATGTCCTACTTTTCCTACTTTTTTTGAAATTTCAGGAATAATCCACTATTTTACCCCAAAAATACAGATTTGCTTGGAATTTTTAGCCTGTTTTTTAAAAATAAATTAAATATTACATATACACTATAATTCGGAGGCTTCAAAGTAAAGCCATGGTAAAACCATGCAATTTGGATGATGGGTTTTAGGATTTATAGTGTGATGTGTGGAATTTTGTATCTATTTTGCTCTTTGTGCGTTCCCGACGATGTGTTTTTTTGTATGTGGGACTGTGTTAAGGATTCTGAACCTACCCGACCCTAAAGGTAAGCCTTTTTCTTCTAAAATACTCACTATGTACCGTATGTAAGACCAAGGATCATTTTATTTTTTATATTAATAGGCAGTTTTAAAAAGATTTATTGTATTTGTAAAATAAGAAGTGGGTGGATGGAGGGCGTTTAGGCTTCTAAGGTGGGTTGGAAGCCTGCTCATCAGATAGGATTTAATTGACAAGAGCTGCTTGTGAATTAATTCCTGTCTGATGAACTTACACCAATAAAAGGCTAATAAAATAATTGTATTCTGTGTAAAAATCCTTCTCAACTAAACGGTTTACATACATTTTTGCAATTTATAAGTAGCAAAGCTACCTTTCAAATCTTGGCATTTTATAACTTGATGTGTTTTATATATATTAGCCTTATATTGTGTTTTATATATATATTAGCCTTATAGTGTATTTTATATATATATATTATTATTTTCAATGGTTTTATGCTTATTTTCTAATGTGTTTAATTTGTTTCAGGCAGTAAGATGATGGAATAGTTTATAGTACAAAAAATGCCACGGGAAACACATTTCAAAGAAGACTGGCTTTTGAGCCAAGATTCTAACAAGCATCTTATGTCTTTGTGGTGCAAGAAAGGCAAAAATGACTTTGAAGTGCATTGCAAGATATGTAATCATTATTTTTCCTGTGCAAATAGAGGCAAAGACCAACTAATTAAGCACAGTGAAACTAAAAAACATTATTCAAAAGCGAATGTTGCATTCTCTGCTCGGCAAACTGTTTTCACAGTGACAGAAAGCGGTAGTGTCGCAACAACATCAGTGCTAAAGGAAAGTGCGGTTACTTTGGAGGATCCTATTCGTGCGGAGTTAATATGGGCTTTCAAGCTAGCCCAATCAAACTTTTCTTTTGCTTCTTGTGATGGTCTTCATGAAGTGTTTACATTAATGTTTGGTGAAAGTGCCAAGAACTTTAACATGGACAAAACCAAAGCTTCATATTTGATTTCCTTTGGATTGGGTCCTTTCTTAGTTAAAGAACTAACCAGGGATATTAGAGAGTCAAACAACTTTTATACTTTGTGCCTCGATGAGACGACTACAACTCAAGTTAAAAAACAACTTGACCTCTACGTAAGGTATTGGTCACCACAGCAGGTAGCAGAACCAGTCCAATGTCGGTATTTAACTTCGATATTTTTGGGCCATGCTGAAGCAGAAACCATGTTTGATGCAATCATCAAATCATCTGAAATTGAAGGTGTCTCAATTTCAAAAGCTATTATGGTGTCAATGGATGGTCCTAATGTGAACAAGTCCCTTTTTACCAAACTTAACTCACAGGTTAAATCTTTAGGTTCCCCAGGTCTAGTGGACATTGGACCTTGTTCTCTCCACAAAGTCCACAATGCTTTTGGAAGTGGACTTCGTGACCATCCATTTTCACTGATAGATGAATTTGCAACTGACATCTTCAAATTTTTCAAACTGTCTGCTGCAAGAAGAGAAGATTACAAGAAAAGTCAAGAGCTAATGCAAGTAGAAGAACATTTTTTTTGTCAGTATGTAAATAGCAGATGGTTGAGTATTGGTCCAGTCTTGAAAAGACTTATCGAACAGCATGAGGCACTGAAACATTATTTTTTCAAGTTTTTGCCACAAAACCAAAGTTCAAAGAGTCTCGACAAGAATTATAAGTACCAAAGAATCTGCTCTGCTTTGAAGAATAACATTCTTCTTCCTCTAATGCAGTTTTTGCTTCATATCAGTGCTGTATTTTCTAAGTTTCTGACAATGTTTCAATCTGAACAACCATTGGTTCATGTACTGTATGATGAAATGAACCATTTAATGAAGACTCTTTTGAGAAAATTTATCAAAGCTGAAGAAATTGAAAAACACAAAAACAACATCAGTCACATAGAGGTAAAAAAATCAAACTTGCTTGAGTTTAAAGACTTAGAAGTTGGAAGTGAAGCTAAAAAAACTCTACTTTCATTAAAGATCCTTGACAAAGAAAAGTCTGAGTTTTACCAAGCTATAAGTTCTTTTTTTATTACTGTGACCAACAAGCTAATGAAAGATCTGCCCATCGACAACAAAATACTGAAAAATATGCAGTGCCTGCATGGGTTGGCAAGAAAAGAAGAAAAAAGCTATGACATGTTCAAACGGATAATCACCCAAGTACCACATGGTCTGACAGAGGAAAAAATTGATAGACTTAAAGAGGAATGGTTAGGATACCAATCAGATTTGGATGTAGCAGAAGATTGGTATATCCAATCGAAGACACAGACTGAGGTCAAGTACATGAGGGTGGATTCCTACTGGAATAAAGTTTTTCAACTAAAGACATCAACTGGTAAACCCAGATATCCTCAGCTAGCTAGTTATTTGCCCTCACTTCTAACACTAGCACATGGAAATGCAGATGTTGAGAGAGGGTTTTCTATGAACAATAATATTGTGACCAATGAAAGGAAGGCACTCAATGAGCATACCATAATTGGCTTGAGAGTTGTAAAAGATTTTGTAAGAGTCAATGGCAAAGTAGAAAATATTAAAATAACAAAGAGAATGGTAGATGCAGCTAAAGGGGCAAGCTCCAAGTACAAAGAGTATTTAGCTCAAAGAAAAGATGAAGAAGTAAGGAAACAGAAGGAATCTGCTGAACAAAAAGAAAAAGAGGCATCTAAAGAAAAAGAGATAAAAGCAAGAAATGAGATCAAAGCTGCTGAAAATCTTCTAGAAGAAGGCAAGAAGAAGCTCCAGTTGGCTATGAAAAGGAAAGACTTTGCAGAAGTGTCATTAGCCTCAGAGATGATTGACATTTCAACCAAACGATTAAAAACAGCTAATGAACTTTTGATACATAAATAATGGTTTAGTTTCCTTTCTCTAAGTATTTTTTAAATACTACATTATGAAAAAATATAAATAAGTTATGTATTTCTATTCTTTTGTAGTAAAAGAGAAAATAAATTATAAAGAGCGGGGACATGCATGAATTTTGGGTTGAAATAATTTTTTAAAGTGTTATTTCTATTTATTTATCTCATAAATTTAACATTCATTTGTGAGTCATTAGGTAAGACCTAATTTATTAGTCATAAATTTAGATTAATGCCCGTTTGAACTAATCTTAGTATATTGTAGGTTCAAATGAGAACAAAACTACTTCATAGTCTTGGATTTAGTTTTCAGTATTATTTTTGCTTCGATAAATTCAGCTGTTTTAGCTCTCAATTCATGCATGCGGAACGAGGGGGGTCCCCGTATGGAATACAATTAATAAATAATAATAATACAACGCTAAGTGTGACTGTTGCGCCTTTCGTTAAATGTCCTACTTTTTTCATTAAAATGTCCTACTTTTTTTCTCAGACCTAGTGGAAGGCCTGAAGATAGCTTCTTAGATATAGAGTGCGGGTACTGTAAGTATGCCTAGGATCCGGTAGGCATGTCGGCAGGTTTGCAGTGGCTCGAGATTTGCAAGGGTCCTAATTGCCTTTTTTTGGAGTGTCAGAATTCTCTTGAGGTTTCCAAGACTGTAGGGCCATACCTAATGTGAGGCTTTACTAGTGCATAGTAGGCTATTTTTGCTGCTTCCAGATTGCTAATCCATTTAATACGCTTAAAAACGTAGATGCCTGTACTAATTTTTTTGCAGATTTTGTTTACATGATCTGCCCATGTGAGTCTGCCATGGAGAGTTACTCCCAAAAATTTGGTCTGATTAGCCACTGATATATTGGGAATGCTTGCTGGTACCACTTTCTTCCTGCTAAAGTGTACCTGTGTAGTTTTGTCAGGGTTTATTGCCAAGTCATTTAATTTTGTGTAGGTTATGGCGCATTGTAGTGATCTGATAGAATTACTGTACAATTCTTCAGCTGAGTCATTTTTTAAAAGTAGAGTGGTGTCGTCTGTGTACATTATGCAGCTGGTACATTCATTTTGAATTAGAGCTGGGAAGTCATTAGTCAGCAGAATAAACAGGATGGGTCCCAGCACTGATCCCTGTGGTACTCCCCTAGTAATTGGTTGAGGACAAGATGTAGTGTGCTGAATTTCCACAACTTGGGATCTCCCTTTGAGGTAGCCGGCAAACTATCTATTTTCCAGACCTGTTACTCCCAGAGCTGCAAGTTTTTTTGGAGATAAGTTTATGTCCCAGGCAGTCGAAGGCCTTGCTATTATCTAGAAATAAGGTAGTGACAAATTGTCCCTCCTCTATGCTGTCGATTATAGATTCGACCAGACTTATGATGGCAGATAAAGTAGATTTTTCCTTTTGGAAGCTGTGCTGACAATAAGTAATTAAGTTCTGTTGTGTTACAGTAGATGCGACATTAACCTCTTCAATACTATTTTTTCAATAATTTTTGAGAATGTTCAAATTAATGAAATGGGTCTGTAATTTTTTGGCTCAGTTTTTGGTCCTTTTTTGTGCTTGGGGTATACCTTGGAGACTTTAAGCTTTGTTGGGAATTGGCCTAGGTAGAATGATTTATTTATGATTGATACAAGGGGTGGAGTCAGTTTCACTGCACAATGCTTTACAACTTTTGCTTAGTACTCGTCTATACCACTCGATGATTTGTTTTTTAGGTTGTGTATGACTTGACTTACTTCTTCCCATGTTGTGGGTGTCAGATCAAATGGTTGTATTAAGGGGAGGTATAGAGGTTTAGGTCCTATTCTAGTCTGTTTACTGGCTATTGTTTGTTTTGTAGTAATGTCACTTCTGCTATCTGAGTAAAGAAAGTGTTTAGTTGTTCAGCTACCTGAAAAGGATTGTCTACTACTGCGTTGTCAATGTTTAGCTTAGGACACGTTTTTCTGAGTTGTTTGGCTTGGGTTTCTGAATGTATTATATCCCATACAGTTTTGGATTTGTTGTCAGATGTCATTATTTTCTGTATATTTGCATTTTGTTGCAGTGTCCTTAGTTTTTTATCATACATCTTTTTTATGTTTACCAATATTCTTCATCCTGTGCCTTTCCGGTTGTTTCATAGGTCTCTAAAGCTCTTAAGTAGGCAGCTTTAATCTCGGCTGATTCTTGGTCATAATAGTGAATTGGTTTGCTCTTAGTTTTATTTTTGTTCTTCTTTTGAATTTTTGTTCTTCTTTTGAGGGCAGGAGATGTCAAGGGCAGTTCGCAGTACTCCTTCGAATATGTTATATGCTGACTCCTCATCTTCAGCTTTATAAACAATATCCCAGTTTTTTATGGAAAGTAGTGACTTGAGCTGGTCAAGATTTCTTATTCCCATTTGTCGTCGTAGAGTTTGTGTATTGGTGGCATTTTTGCAAAAGTCCAGGCTACATATTTGGGCTGTATGATCTGATAGTCCAGTTTGTAAAACTGTGGCACGTAGGTCATGTTCTGGTATATTAGTGCATATACAGTCAATTGAAGTGCTTGTGTCAGCTGTAATGCGAGTTGGAGATAAAGGGAGCCTTCTTATGTTGTGAGCTGTTAATTCGTTGTCAAACATCTGGCTGTCCGGGTTATTGGGTTTTAGTCTGTCAATGTTTGTCTCCTGTCAGAATAAACAACCTATTGTGCGCTTGATTATGGTCCAGAATTTTTGATAAGATGTCCAAGCTAGCTTGAATGTTTACCCCGGGAGGGGTGCGTGCAGGGGTGTCCCCCTAGTTCCTTATAATATTGACAATAGCTTTATTTCCAAAATATTCGATTAATGACTGCCACAAACGAGAAATGTTTATTCTAAATCTGCACAGTACAAAATATTTTATTAGCTAGTTTATCAAATGTATTATTAGCTAGTTCTGCTACGATAGCAGAATACCAAAGAGTGGTATTAAAATAATCACAATTTTTAATTTAAATTTTAGTTTTTAATAATTTAACGACAATTATATACAGACTATACATACAGAACTAAACATTCTAAATTGTTACATTCTCCAGCTTTATCTCCTTTAAAGGAATCCATTTTATCTGACGCTCCCTAAACTGTTCCTCTGTCAACAAGTCCATATGTTGCATCTGTAAAATACAAAAATATTTGAATTCTCTTCCTAAAAATGTTATATAATTTTTAGTTCAATAAATAAAAGCTTTTCAGTTTAAAAAATGTTGTAAATACAGTACGTGATTATATATAACTGTTATTACAAACATAAAGAAAACTTCACAATGAAAAAATGTTACTATTTACATACGGTATTTATCTTGAATTGTGTAGTTTTGAGATAGAATGGAGAGGATAAATTGTTGCATACAAATACATTTTTGTAAATGATTGCATTTAGAAATTTTGTATACAAAATTTTATTGAACACAGCGGGATAACAACTACATACAACAGGAGTCTGGAAATAACAGTCTGTTTAACAATTTAATTTGTATCATCTAAAATCAACATTAGATCAATATAAGAACTATTTCACTAGTTTTCAATCAATAAAATATTAAATACATTCTCTTCATTTTGTGTGTGAGATTATAGTGGGCATTTGCCATTTTTAATGTGAATAAGATTGTTAAAATGAGCGACTGGTGTCATTACCAAAGTCCAAAACTTCTGGTAACAACTGCGTCAAGTGTTATTTATTTATCAAGTGACTATTGGCGTCCATCTCAGTGTACCCCTGAATCGTACGAGAATCAATTGAAATATCCAAGAATTACAACAATTTCAATAAAGATCACAGTTTAAGGATTCCAAAAACAGGGGATCCACCTACATAAATTAAAACAAGTGGACCCCAATAGTGACTTGATAAACGAATAACACTTAGAAACAGTCGTTACCAGAAGCTTTAGATGTTAGTGAATAAAAGGTTGTTCACTACGTTTTGGACTATGCGATTTGAGATCATTTTCAGATGAAAAAAGCAAATTAAAAAAAAAATGTTATTCTGAAGGAGACACTAATAATATTAGAACACAAGGTGTGAATAGTAAATTATATCATCTAAATATAAGGGGTCGGCAACATGTGGTCCTCAAGTGGCCCTCTAACTTGAAGTCCATAAATATTATTATGAATTGACAACTTAAGTGTTGTGTGCGTTTATATTCTCACTGATTGTTGATCTATGGAAAAACTACCCCCACCACCCAGCAATAGTGGAAGCTAAGTCAGTCTCTATCTACTCACCTGAAGAAAGTGCCAGTGGCAAAGAACATAAAGTGATAGATCTCTTTATGTGTTCTCTACTGCAAGATGTTAGTGGACTTGTTAACGTTTATCAAAAAGTCGAGAACTCGTTTTGAACTTACTCAGTTGGAATCGTTTATGATCGATTTTGATTCCAGCACCGAGAATTGGTAGAAATAATCTATCCCTTGACTGGTGTATATTATGCTAATAAGGAAATCGCTAGTAAGTAATGAAGTAGGATTGAAATTATAATATAGGACAATGCAATTTAGGTGAGGTAAGAAAATTCTTGGGGCCCGAAGCACCTCTTGCCAGAATACTGGCCAAAGAACTGTGATGTTGGCCAGTATATAAGAGGGAGCATACCTTCAAGTTGAGAACTTGAAAATAAAATTGAAGCTGCTTGAGCCAAACATCTGACTGTAGTTAAAGCCTATTTGGTTGCAACACCTTCTAATCGCTTAAAATAAATTTAAAAAAATGTATTGCCATTTTTGTCATATGGAGAGTAATACTGCGCTGGCTAGTAATGAAGACATCTTGATGAAAAATGAATCCAGGTGGCCAATATTACTGGTATTGGTTGGTAAATGAGTTTGCTACTGTACACCCTAGCATCGGAAGGATAATTACATCATTCTGGGAGAGATGGCTGATCATGAAACACATCAATTTAATTTTTTTTAAAATAATTGACTGTATGTCACTTCTTTACAGCTCCCAAATAAAAATGATAGAAGATTCTCATTCAGTGATAGTTTAGTTAAAGTTGAAGGCACTGGGAAAGGTATTAGTATAATAGGAGAGATAGGATATCAGCGAACTTACCTAAGTAGGATATCAGCGAACTTACCTAAGTAGGATATCAGTGAACTTACCTAAGTAGGATATCAGTGAACTTACCTAAGTAGGATATCAGCGAACTTACCTAAGTAGGATATCAGCGAACTTACCTAAGTAGGATATCAGCGAACTTACCTAAGTAGGATATCAGCGAACTTACCTAAGTAGGATATCAGCGAACTTACCTAAGTAGGATATCAGCGAACTTACCTAAGTAGGATATCAGCGAACTTACCTAAGTAGGATACCAGCGAACTTACCTAAGTAGGATATCAGCGAACTTACCTAAGTAGAATATCAGCGAACTTACCTAAGTAGGATATCAGCGAACTTACCTAAGTAGGATATCAGCGAACTTACCTAAGTAGGATATCAGCGAACTTACCTAAGTAGGATATCAGCGAACTTACCTAAGTAGGATATCAGCGAAGTTACCTAAGTAGGATATCAGCGAACACCTTGCAGTAGTAAACAAATAGAAAACAAAACACAAATTTTAAGTGCCAGTTGTACATTCCTTCCTGTGGTATGGAAAATTTGTGTTATGCCTCTCAATTAGTTCACTACTGCAAAGTGTTGGTGAACTTGTCTTTAAGTAAGTATGCTGCTGCCCTACCATCCTAATATGCCGTTATATTTATAGTAATATAAAAATACATAGAAAATAACTCATAAACCCTTTAAATATAGAATCTGTAAGGTAACAAAGACAATAGTTATTGTTTCACAGGTTAAATTTGGGGAACTAGTTCTAGGATTTCAGTAGTAATGAAAGGAAAGGAAAGCTCGAGTTGTTTATTGAGTGAAGAAGGGGCCAGTGGACCCGAAATATTTCACTAACCATTTCTTTTTGACGTGATTGTGTCTTTATCTACAGTGTACCAGTTCACCGAGTATGCTACTTTCCTTTCCTTTCATTACTACTGAAATAGTCATTGTTTGCAAAACTTGTCCTTGTACATGTTATTCGCAAAGAAGAGCAGAACTTAAGTGACAATGCACTCGATTCAGATATTAGCCCATTTGAGATATAATGGTCCAACGTATGGGTCACAGTAGCTAAAGGAGGTGGGATGCAGCATCTTCAAGCTACTGAAAAAGAGCAATGTGTGGTAATTAACACATTGTGTGCGGGTCACACGCCCGCGGGTGATAGCAGTGCTTGCGCGAGCAGCGGATAAGTCGCCGGCGGTGGACGGATCAATACCGGCTTGTACGCTTCAGTGTCGCCTAGCCCTTTGGCTTAGAAGGGTCGGATTTGCGCCGCATTATAGCCTGTTTCTCGCGTCACATTTCCTTGTTCTTTGTTCGTGGATCGCGCCATTTTGAGCCAGTTGGCGGGGGTTAGCGTGCCTGCGCGCGCAGCGGAACTGTTTCCGGCGGTTGACGAATCAATGCTTGTTTGTGGAATTCAGTGTGGTCCAGCCACTTGCCTTATAACGGTCAGATTTGCGCTGCATTGTTGCCTGTGTCTCGCGTCACGTTTCGGTGTTCGCCATTCGTGGATCGCGCCATTTTGAGCCAGTTGGCTTGCATCGGAGTTTTACCATTTTATTTTTGTGTATAATAGTGAAACATTAGTATCGTGTTGTGTTATATTGTATTGTGATTTGTGTTATATTGTAAATATATTTGTATAGTGCGTTTTATTCTTTTCTGCAATGTTTCAACCAACTCCTGGGCCATCTTCGGCTCCTGACTTTGTCCTGCCGACAGTGATGGTGAAGTTGATGACCCAATCCAACATCAGATAATGGGAAATGCTTCAGATGACTCTGATTCTTATGAATCTGATGATTCTGATATCGGAAATGATACTCCTGTATGGCGTATTTCAACTTCAGGAATGCGACCTGCCGCGACTAATTGCGGCAGCGTCTCGCGGTGCGCATGGGTTTCGTTGCGATGTGCAGCTCCACCGCCGGCGGACGATCACTTCGGAAGCCCCGATCTACCAGAATTGAGGCCATAAACTGGATTTGGTGTATCAACCTTGTTTCCTGACTATATAAGGTATTGTTTTGGTACAAAATATTATTTTAGTATCTGACATGTTTTTAACATATTTTTTCAGCATCGAATGTGTTAAGGGCCATTCGACTCTTTAAGCCGATATAAACGATAACACTTGAGCACTAAGGATTGAGATAATTTTCAAACATCTTACAAATAATCAGCTTAATATAAAACCGTAATTATTACTGTCTACATATTACTTCTATACATTTACCTGTCGTCTGACATATTTAACCATCCTTTCAACCCTTTTTGGATCGTCACAATCCATTCCGAAAAATCTCCGCCAAAGGGCAGATGCCAACACTTTGTCATTGGTAAGTAGCCCCTCATCATAAGCCAGCAGTGCGGCATGAAACTGATCTCCAAGTTCACGAATCTGACCGAGAGCCACTGAGCGATGCTCGCTCTGCAACAAAGAGGAGAAGATGAACTTTAACTTATCATTCGACTTAAAGGACGTCATAAAAGTCAATGTGTAGTCTTAACCGTTACTATAACTCATAATTACAATCCTAGCTTAAAGATTTGGTATGTAATCTTCACCAATAAACAACCCAAATTCGATTTTTTTACTTGTCATTACCGATTCTAGAAATGCATTAATAATATTTGCTCTTCATACATTTCAGCCATCTCAGGCCATGATATTAATTCTTTTATAATCAACATCTATGATCCCTATATTAAAAAAATTCGCTCATCTACATTCATTCCAATTCCAGATTAGCCCATATATTGACAAGAATAATAAAAAATATTTTCATAAACATGCAAGGCTTATAAATATATGTTAAGTTAATAAAGGAGTAATCCTGTATATATATACATAATTACTGTTCTAGTATCTGCACATGTAACTCACAAATTAATTCCACATTATTACTAACTAAGCAAGAAATTTGGAATTTAGCACACTTATAACTTACTGTTGTAGATTTATATGTAAACAGGTAGTTTACCCAATGGAACTAAGTGTTAGAAGTTCTTAACAACAATGTTATCCGACATAAACTGACCCTGATGATGTTGGATGGTAGGGAATTCTAGTAAAAACGCTAGTAAGTATTAATAAAGGGTTTTTATTAGGAACTAGGGAACACCCCTGCACACTTCATTTGCCAATCCCAGCACTCGCTCGGCTCATGAGGGAAGCTCAGCCTACGGTCTCGCCTGGAAATTCTACCTTTAGTCCTTTTGTGGATCTCTGCCTGCAGCCTTGCCCAAGACACTCTGTTACAGGCCTCTTTATGGAACTCAGCCTACAGCCTCGAGAGAGAAAGTTTGGCCTGCGGCCTTACCAAAATCCTCTGCTAAGATCCTATTTGTGGATCTCGGCATCTCGCCTCGTAAGGTAGATCGGCCTACGACCTTGCCAGGATTCTTAAGCATAATGACCATGAACTTTGGTTTTTGGGGCAGTTGAGCCCATAAACATTGTCTTTTCTTAAATCTGATGGTATATTAGTAGTTAAGAGAAGAATACATTTAATTAGATACCCCACTTGGGTGTATTAGTATAAAATTGCTCAATTTTGGGTTTCTAAGCATATTTTTTATTTGGAAAGGAGGCAGAGCCATTGAATGTTGTCTCTTTCAAAATGTAATGGTACAACGTGATTTAGGAGATACCTATAGTCTGATACCCCACTTGGGTGTTTTATTTTAGTACTAAGTCTGCCCTTTTTTTGTTTTAGATTTTTTTTGAGGTATATATCCCTTGTTATTTTCCCTTTTCAAAATCTGATGTTATATTTGTATTCAGGATAAAAATACCTTTAATTTGATACTCCTCTTGTGAAGATAACATCTCTATTAAAAAATTTTACATATTCAAGAATTTCATTTTTTTGGGC
>JAQJVL010007326.1:0-24510 GCA_035578905.1 Stictocephala bisonia | reverse complement strand
TCACTCTCACTCACTCTCGCACTCACTCTCGCACTCACTCTCGTTCACTCTCACTCTCCCTCGCTCACTCACTCATTCACTCACTCGCTCGCTCGCTCACTCACTAACTCACACTCGACTTTATAATGTACCATCCAAAACCTCCCTCCCTCCCTCCCAAAATATTGACAATATTATTAGTTTTAAAAATAGACCTAAGCAATATATTGTAACAAAAAAACCTTTATAGCTTTGAGGATTTTTTTGAAAAATAAGGAACCGTTTGATTGCTTGGTTTTATTTCATAACTGTATTATCATATATTTATTTATTTTATTCATTGACTTATTTAGCAAAATGTGTATTATTACAAAATGTTTAATGTTATGTCTACCATAGCTAAGATTGTAATATTAGTAATATTATTGACGCCATTCATGTAAAAATCTGTATGTCTATGAATAAAGAGATATCGAATATTGGCTTAAGTGCCAGAGTGGTACAAAAAATGTGTGATTATGTGATTCTTTTGTATATATTAAACTACTATTCTGGTGTTAGTGAACTTGTCTCCTAAGGTAAGTTTGCTGGTGTCCTATATCTCCAATATACTAACATCTATTCAATAGAAATGTTTTGGGTATAGCCTATAGATAGTTTAGTGTTAAATAAATATAGATTAATTGTTTTGTAAGCTGTCAGTTCCTTTTCTACAATCTGATTTGCAGAGCAATACATGAAATACATATTCACAAAGTGTAAATGAAGCAGTATAAAAAGAGAGAGTTGGAAATATTCAATACAAGTGAGCCACCGTTGCTTCACTTACAATACTTTTTAATAATAATAATTTTACTGATTATCAATTAAAAGAAAGTTTAAAACCCATTATTACGGTAGAAAATATATATTTTTAAGATATGCCTATGTGTGTTCGTTTAGGAATACATATGAAAATTACTTGATATGATCACCAGTGCAATAAATCAATCCACATCAATCTTCTTAACATTTACACCCATTATTACGGTAGAAAATATATATTTTTAAGATATGCCTATGTGTGTTCGTTTAGGAATACATATGAAAATTACTTGATATGATCACCAGTGCAATAAATCAATCCACATCAATCTTCTTAACATTTACATTTATCTATACATTAATTGTAAACAGAATAGTTTTAGCTGATCATTTTATATGATTCGTTCAAACGGAAATTACTTCTTTTTTTACATTTATAAAATTAGGCTAAAACTGATAAGTTTGAACTAGTTACAAACTAATTTAAATAAATTTACAACTCATTATTAGTGGTAACAATATTAGCTTTTAAAACATACTTATATATCCAAATCAATACATTCATAGCTTACTTTTGATCTTTCTCTGATAGTAGAATATTGTTATTAGCCTCCAAGGGGGCATGATAAAACTAAAATTAACATACCGAAAGTGAAAATAATATAGCCCCCACACAAGGTTATTGTAGAAGCAATTGCAATCAGGGAAATTTTCATAGTCCGCCATGATGCTTCTCGTTTTAAGCGTTCTTCTTCTTCATCTGATTTGTTGGATTGTGATCCTTCATTTTTATTTGTTCCATCACTATTTTTTTGTTGAGGAAATGTTTCCAAAATCTTTTGGGAATGTGTTCTTTCAACACCTGTGCCTAGAACATTATTTATTTATTTCAAGGTTAATACATGTTTACCAAAGTAAAGGTTAAAACAAAACAATATAATGGAAAATTTAAAGGATTAGGAAGAATGTCAATTTTACCCAAAATGGATTTTTAACCTACAAAGTTTTATCATTTTATTGGTATTTTTTACAAAATTATTTATATTTGCACAATTTTAGATATAAAATGAACTAATTTAATAATTAAAAAGAATATTTTGCTAACCTAAACTTTTGCAAGTGAAATTTCATTTCTAGGAAGTAAAATGTTACTGTATTTTAATAAGTAACACTAGGGGTAAATAAATTTAACAAATCAAATTATTTTTTTCTCGGAACAATACAAGATAATAATATACGCTTGACTGTGTAGGCATTGTCAAATTAACTTAGGGCTACAAATTGTAAGTATTATAATATACATATAGGTTATGCACCCGCATATACAGAGTTCAAGTATTTTCAGTTCCAGTTATGAGTTAACAGCTTAAACCAAGTTTCAGCTGCAACTGGGACTTTCCCACAACTGTTGAAGGCCGCAACCGTTGCAAAACAATCATTTTGTGAATTTGTTATGATGAGTTCTATGACAAAGGAGTACCAATCAACCAGCGTCTTGAAAGACCACTGACATTCACCGTGATGAAATTTTGTTCGGGACAAAGAAAGCTGCTACTAGGTCAAAGCACACTTTAGGGGATTTGTGCACTTGATAAAAAGGTGTTTGGCCAAGCTCATTTGAACCACTCGCATTTCCCTCTTCTTGTGATCTGCCAAATGACTGTTGGCACCAAAACATAAGTAAATCACTTTAACCACATTTTCTTTTTTCCCGCAACACAATATGCATGATAAAGAAATCAATTAGCTTATCATTAGTCAGACGAGCAGACTGAAAATAAGTTATTGAGCATCCATTACACAAACAGTTAGGTCAGCTAATACAACGCAACAAGACACAACGTACGATTGTGTTGCATTGAATGGTGGCCGCACACATAAATCAAACATGTCAAAACACAGCAATAGACATCATGTTTAGGGTAATTCCACTAATTTCTTAATGAACATCAGTTGACATCTGATCAAGTCTACAATATTAATGAGTCCGGTTTGAACTTCAAGATGCTTCCTACACAAACTTTAGCCGCACAAAATGAGTGCATAACTGGGACAAAATTAGCCAAAGATAGAATAACAATCGCTCTCTGCAGTAATGCGAATGGCAGTCATAAAATGCCAATCTTTGTTATTGGAAAATCCAAAAAACCACGAGCATTCAAAAACATTAAATTGGCATTACTGCCCATTTAATATCGCAACCAGAAATCACCGTGGATGGATTCTGCTCTTTTTAAAGAATGATTTTTTTGCTAGTTTGTCCCTGCTGTTACAAAACATCTTGAAGAAAAAACTTTCCTAAACGAGCCATATTGGTCCTTGACAATGCCACGTCCCACTCATCTGAGGAAGAGCTTAAAAAAGGTGAAATAAAATCAATATTTCTCCCAGCTAACGTAACCAGTTTAATTCAACCAATGGATCAGGGAGTGATCAAGTGGTTGAAGAGAAGATATCGTCGAAAATACATTGGATCAATTTTAGAAAGAATAGAAGAAGGCATGAACTTGTTTGAGGCAATGAAAGCAATCAATATAAAAGATATAATCTACACAGTCGCCAAAGCTTGGGAAAAGATGCAAGCATCAACACTTGAAAAATCTTGGCGCAAGCTGTGGCCAAATATAAATGACAGAAATGAAAATGAATCTACAATTCAAGAAACAATTGACAAAAACCAAGAAGAAATAACAAACGATGAAGAACAAGATGAAGACACGCCAGTAATTTTGAGGGATTTACAAGTTATTCATTCTGAAGTTGCGCCTGATAACGTAATTGACTGGAATAATAACGCTGATATCAATTACATGACGGAGGAACAACTGAGTGACGAACAAATAATTAAAATTGTTACTCAAGCAGATGACAATGTTCAAGATGAAGACGAAAAGGAGGACAATAGCCCCTTAACAAAAGTGTCACACTCCGATACAAAAAATGCATTTGATACAGTGCTTCAATACATTGAGCAAAACTCCACATCTACTCCAATCGACATTTTGTGGCCATGGATATGGCGGAATATAGCCGCAAAATCAATATTATCGTCTGCAAAACAAAAAACATTAGACTTTTTCAAATCACCTTTGTTTCAATAGTGTTTAGTGTGCCACATGAGTGTGCTGTATATAATTTCTTGTTTGGAATGTAATTAGTGTTAGTGTGTTTCAGTGTACAGGACATATTCAATACAACATACAGTAAATAAGCTATGTAAAATTGTACATTTTTTAATGTACTGTAGTAGAATATTGCCCTGTATTACATAATTAGGTTAAGTACTGGCAATAGCCATATTCTTACACCGTACAATATATTATTTCATTTAGTAGTTTGCTTTTTCATTTTATTATCATGTTTTAATTCGTTTTTCAGTACTATTATAGTGTAATTTTACGTTTTTATGTCAATACAATGTTCCTCTTTTAATCCAACCTTTTTTGCATTCCGACTATGCTCTCAGTCCCGATAGTGACGGATTAGCGAGGTTTTACTGTAGTTGCACCAGTAAAAATTCCTTTCCAATGTAGTATGAGCAACTACGTTTTGTAAAAATATTATAGAAGCATATATAGCATGAAAAATATATTTTTGTTCAAAATAATAAATGTGAATGAAAATACGAAAAATTTGTTTCACTTATTATACTGCATATTATTCTAAGAACCCTACACACAACGCTAAATGAATGTCAACAATGCACACAAGTGTTTACTTTTAAGTATTATTTTACAAAGAAAACAACAAAAATTATCTAAAGACAGTGTGTAAATGATAGATTAGTTTGAACAGAGTGGAAGAGATATTATTTACGAGGTTTACATCACAAATAAGCCACCTGCTGTTGTTTATTTATAACGATGTCTAGTTGTCTGTCGGAAAACCTATGCATAACCTACCAGCCCTGCACGTAACCAACAGGTAACCACTTGAAGGTTAAGTGGCAAAAAACTGCATGTTTAGATAAACAAGGTTATCATTTTTTTTTTTTTTTTTTTTTTGTTAAAACAAAATTCTCTGTGGTTTAAATCAAACTCCTCAATAAATATAAACTTATGATTCTCCCTAATCAAAAGAAATTCATATATTTTCAAAACAATCTACAATATGCAGTTACCAATTAAATGCAGTTGGCCTACAATAATTCATTTTAAACTGATTTTATGATCTTTTATATCAAAATATAACAAAGCTAGTTAGGGCCTTTATCTGCTTTCTGCTATTACCCAACAAAGATTTCAAATTGTAAAAAGTGTAACTTATGTAACACTACAACATATTTGTCAGGTAGTAAAAATTAGGTGATTACATAAACATAGAAAACTGACTAATCTAAATTGTTTTGACTTAAATTATTATTTTTACCATTTATTTACAAAACTTACTAATACGCCGGACTAGGTTAGAACCTACTGGCAAAAACAGAGTGCAAGCAGTGTAATTAAATGCTCTCCCAAGAACGGAAGAATGGCTCTTGCGATAGTAATTAAAAACGTTACTTGAACCAAGATATGAATTAAATAATTTTAACGTCGACTGCCTATTCACTAAACTTGTCGCCGCCGCAGCCATACTTTCATAGTTTCAGTTTATATTTCTTTCTGTTCCATCTAGAGATGGGTAACTCCGGAGTGAACGACAACAAAGGAACTACTCCGGTTAAGGAGTTACAGCTCCAACTCCGAGTGCTAGTGCGGAACTAGTTCATTTCGGAACTAGAATAAATGTGTATTATATGTCATAAATATACGCATATAAAATATACAATACTTTACTTTCTGCTGGAAAATTCATAAGACATCCATACTTTTTCTTTGTAAAATAATTAAATAAAATACACAATTCAAATTGTTAGCTGGATATAACCTAAAAATCATATGTTAGTTTCTATCTTTTTGGAACTATCAACAGAAAGGAGTGAGAACGAGATGCGCGCGCAACCACTGTCAGAGCGGCTGCAGTGTCGACGTATCCTCACTCCATGGAACTAACATAGTTCCGGAGTTGTTGGAACGATCAAAACAAAGGAGTGAAGTACGTAATGCGCGCGCATCCACTCGGAGCGACTCACTTGAGCTTCGCTCCACGTTGAACTGGAACGACGTTCGGAGTTGGAACTACTCCGCGGAACTAGTTCCGAGTCATTATAACTCCGGAGTGAACTAACTCCGTCTGATGAACTACATTTCCCATCCCTAGTTCCATCGGATTTCACGTTTCCCCCTTCCTAAACAACATTGATAATTGATATTTGGCTTGAAACTTGAAATTATGAACTAGAAACTGTTCCTAATTTTTTGTTCTTTTTTTCACCCACCTTGCTACCTACCAGCTGAGTGTATATACTGGCAACTTTCAAAGAGAACCAACTCATACTCTTTGAAAGTTCTCAACATTCGTTGAAACCTGATAATCAAATAAAATCATTTTTATTGATCTAAGACATGTATATATGCATTATTAGTCAATAATCAGCTTGCTATACATAGTACACTGTCACAATTATCAACCTGCAAAAGAAAAAAAAATTATATTTCTTAAAATACAACAATTAAGAAAACACTATAGCCTAGAAATAATAAAGTATAGGGAATACATAAACTTTCATATGTTATTCTAAATAATACAACCTAAAATAGAAAATAAAAATAATTAAATAGTCATGCACATGCAATCAATCTTAAAACTAAAATCAAACAGTAAAATTACAATTATATACAAATGGTCTTATCTCTGCCCGCCAACCATAGCCACACTGCCTGTTAGAATTTCACAAAAAGCAGCTTCTGACAAGTCAAAAAACTTACTGACATTATAAATAGGATTTTTTATTACAAAATTATTATAAAACCTAGTTTTGAAAACTTTAAAATCAAGGCTACTTACATCCGCTGGTAATTTGTTAAAGAGCCTAGTACCTAATTTGTTAAAGATGTATTTATAATGACAATTTTGTATAGTTGAAAGACTGTCTGTTAGTAAAATACATTAAAAGTGTCATTTTCGAGTTACTTTAAAAAATGTAAGAAAGTTTCCTAAAATTGAAATCATGGAAGCGTTTGGATAAGGAGTAGTAGAGACGAGAGCTTAATATCGGCGGCGACGAATCACTGATTAATACTGTTGTCAAACGGTAAAGATGTCTACGTGATTGATAGAGTTACTAATTAAGCATAACTGTTTTATCGGAATGTGGGCATTTAGTCTCCGGCTCCTAAGTACGGTAACAAAAAATGCTTATAAACATCTTTGAAATACTCAATTAATCATGCTGGTTTACTCAAAAGTAGAAACCTTATTTATTTGTTTCCTCTGATTAAACATAAATAAATATACCACACTAGACCCAACAATAAAACCCTACCACACTTTCTAAAATATTTTTCTTTCAGAAACCTAAATAGGCTTGAGGACGATTGGAGTTAGCGGTCCCATGTATGTAGGATAAAAGTTGTCAAAAAAAATACCAGGTCTAAAATCTTTCTCATATCTGCCCTTAGAAAACAGTTTTTAGAGTTTTGCAAGATTCAACACCGGACGGAATGACCCCTTCCTGCATGCTGGGAAAATTGACCAATTTGAACCTTCTAAGACTAGAAAGAACTTTGGCATCAACATCTTGCACCAAAGTATCTGTGGACTTAAAACTAATAAAGATATAATGGAGATACATACACAGATTGAACGTTCTGATATCCTTTGCCTTCCTGAACACAATCTGACAACATTTGAGTTTCATATATTTAAGTATCCAAACTACTCTAATGTGTCAGCATTCTGTAAGGAGGAGAAACAGAGGCGAGGGATCTTTAAGCTAGTTTAATAATGGTGTAGGATTTGAACTCGTGGATGCTTCTCGTTATTCGTGAGAGCATAATTAATTGTCATTTGCCAGCTTCCAAATGTAGGCTTCTTGGGAAAGCTTCGTTATCACCGTCTATCATCCTCATCAATACTTTTTGTGATAACTTATTTCACAGTATCAGTCAATTTCTTGACAGTTTTGTTCAAAACAAAACTACATCAATTGCATTTAGGCATTGCATTACAAATATTTTGGTTGATACAGGTTGGTCTCGTGAATTCCTTCACTTATAAGTGGTTTAGGATTAAGGCGTACCACTAACACATTCACCAAAGGGATTACACCATCTAAAACAGGTATGGATATCATCTTCACCAATTTGAATGATGATATGTTCTCTAGATGTGTTGTAGTAACTGGGATAGCGGATCATCAAGGCCAGGAAGCTTTACCTTTACCTTTACCTCCTCTTCTTCGCCACAATCTTGATCCGATTGGGGAATTGTCAAGTTTCTTCTCATTTAGAGGTTTGATTTGGTTTTGTGTGTAATGGTGTGAGTGTTTGTGTAGGTGTAGAGTGTTAAGTGTGAGTGTATTATGTGAAAATGTCTATGTCTCTGTGGTTTGTAAAGGTGTGTTCATCATAAAATTCTTGAATACTGTAGTAAGGTCTGTCCACAAGGTACTGTTTAAGGGTTTTTTCAAAAAGTGTTACTGTTTTAATAGATTTTATGTTTTGTGGAAGTAGATTATAAAGTTTTGACCCCATATAAATTGGTGTTTTATTTGTTTTTTGGAGGTGATGCTGTTTGAGATTTAAGTTATTGTTATTTCTCAAATTGTGGTTATGAAAAGTTTCTCTTGTTTTCACTGGGACCTTTTTTGTTAGGAGTATGGTTTCATATATGTATAAGGAAATTAAAGTAAGGATTTTATTCTTTTTGAAGAATGGTTTGCAGTGTTCTCTATTGTTTAAATTGTTAATAATTCTTATTGCCTTCTTTTGGAATATTAGGATATTCTCCAAGTCTTTCTGGTTTCCCATTCCCCATGCCACTATACCGAATCTTATTAAAGAATCAAACAGTGCATGGTATGCCATCAGTGTCACCCTTTCATCTGTTAGAGATCTTATCCTTTTTAGGGCATAAATAGTTGTGGACAGTTTTTTTGTGGAGTTTTTCAAGGTGATTTTTCCAGCTAAGATTTTTATCTAAGGTAATTCCCAAGAACTTTGTTGAGTCAACAGAGTCTATACTAAGGTCGGGTTTCTCTAGGCCTACCCTGCCTCTATTGTTAGTTGTAAAAGTCATATACTGGGTTTTTTATTTATTTAATTTTAAACTTAGCCTATTGCATATATTTGTTATGTTTTCCAGTGATTTCTCAATCATTTCTCCCTCATTTTCTGGTTTGGTGCCAAATAGCACAGTTGTGTCGTCAGCAAACATTATGCCTTCTTCATCCTCCAATAATAAGTCAGGAAAAGAGTCTATGTAGATAAGAAACAGTAAGGGGCCCAGTACTGATCCCTGAGGTACTCCTTGTATTATAGTTCTGGTAGAGGATCTGGTTTTTATTTCATAATTTCCACTGTAACTAGTCAACTCTACGATTTGCTTTCTATCTGTTAGGTAATTTTTTATCCACTGTAGTGATTTTCCAGTAATGTTTAAGTGTTCTACTTTCTTTATTAGGGTCTTCCAATTTAGGCTATCAAAAGCTTTTTGTAAGTCAATAAATATTCCAGTGGCTTGGTTATTTTCTTCCCAAATATTTGTTATTGATTCGCAGAGGTTTGCTAGTGCTGTGTTTATACATTTCCCGGATCTAAATCCATGTTGGCTATCTGATAGTCCATATGATTGTTCTATATATTGGATTAGTTGATTAAAGATAATTTTTTCAAGATATTTAGACAGAGTTGGTAGAACTGATATAGGCCTATAATTTTCTAATTTTTTCTTATCTCCCTTTTTATACTTAGGGTAGACCAAGGCTATTTTCATCATGCGTGGTATTTTTGATTGCTGAATGGAGGAGTTTATTATGTGCAATAGGGGATCTATTATTTCATCTCTACAGTATTTTATAATTTTGTTTGGTATCTCGTCTATTCCTGATGATGTTTTTGGTTGGAAAACTGTGAACAATTTTGATAGTTCATCCTTTGTTACTAGTTTAAACTCTTTTAGTGATTTTTTGCCACTGGCTGATTTAGTTTGTTTGCTTTGTGGTTTGTGAAGGCCAATTTTTTTGTCTGGTTCTGTAGTAGTGCAGAAATATTTGTTAAAGCAGTTGCTTACATGGTAGGGATTTTTTATGGTTCTTTGTTCTGTGACTATTGTTATAGGCTCTGTTGATGTATTACATTTCTTGCGTTCATTGTTTATAATGTTCCAAATTTGTATTGTTCTGTTTGGTGCTTCCTTTATCCTTTTTTTAGTGTCTTTGGACTTTTGCCTATTTACTTCAAGGTCATATAGGGTCTTTTCCCTTCTGTATTTATCCCTATCTCGATGAGTACCTGTATTTTTGTAGTTTCTATGGGCTATATGCAAAGATTTTCTGAGCTTAATTAATTTTCAGTCCAGTAAAATTTGTTAGGCTTGCCAGTTATTGAGACATAGCTCTTGGGCATGGTGGAGGTTATTTCTGTTTGGAGAATTTTTATAAAATTATCATACTTTTCATCTACATCTTTTGGCCTATAGACTTTTTCCCATGTTTTATCAGCTAATTTTAGTCTAAGTTTTTCAAGGTTTTCAGGAGTGATTTTTCGTGTAAATTTTTTGAGAGTTTCTTTGCTGTTATAAATGTTTTTAATTTCGCAGGATAGTGCTGAATGGTCTGATAATAGGGTTTCGTGGGTTTTTGTAGTGATCATACTGTGGTCCAGATTTGTGTAACAATTGTCTATACTGGTACAGGTTTTTGCTGTTATTCGGGTGGGAGGCGTTTCTACTATGTAGGTGTCATGTTCAAGTAGCATATTTTGTAACAATTTGTAATCAGGGTGTTCCTTTCTTTGAATATCAATATTTGAGTCTCCCAGTATGATAATGGGTTTTTGATTTGAGGTTGTACTGTTTAGAAGGGCATCTAGATTTGTGATGTAAGTTTTTGGATTTTCGCTGGGTGATCGATAAAACCCTATGACAGTGAGAGTTTTATTTCCTACTTTCATACTTATAGCACAGAATTCTGAAGTCCTTTCAAGACAATGGATATTCACGTCCAATTTTACTGGTTTCAGTTTGTGGTGGTCTTTAGCAAAAATTGCCACCCCTCCCCATTTGAAATTTGTTCTACAGTAGCTTGATACCAGTGTGTAGCCTTCGATGTTTGTTTTTTGAAGCTTCTCGCTTGTTAGGGCATGTTCTGATAGTACAAGTATGTCAGGGTAATTTAGAAGGTTTAGTTCAACACCCAGTCTATCTAATTTATTTTGTAGACCGCCCTGTATATTTAAGTGAACTATTTTTAGATTTCCATTTTTTGTGGTTTTGGGTAGGCCTATTCTATTGTTAAGAACTCGCTTTGCTCGTTGGGGGCTTCGCCCCCAAACCCCTTGGCGTGAACCTTTGACCAGCGGCGTCCAGATTGTAAACTTTGTGGTACATTCTTCCTTCGACTTTGAAGGAGAGTCCACTAGGATGACGGTACCCACCAGACACCCCTAGTGCACAGAAGGCAAACAGGTCGTTGTATGCTCTGGCTCGTTCTAGGAAATGACGATTAGTATAAAACGGTGCGTCCAAAGGAGGTAGATTAAGAATATTATATATTCCCTCACTACAGCAACACTTTTTCTGTCTTCCTCTTCCTTAAAGAAAGTGTTCGTACTGTCGAGCATGACAGTACGAACACTTGTAAATTTCATCTTCCCAAAGACATACTTTACGGAGTTTAAATGAACTAATGCCATTTAAATTGTAGTCTCTTCAGTACGCCATTGGGCCTTGTCACCAATCTTCCGAGCGTGTCTCATGTTGGAAAATGAGGGATTCTTCAATCGAAAAGCCTCTACTCTCTGGCAGGAAGCTCCAGGATTCTGATCGTTATAACGTCGAACAGCTTCTCGGTTGATCTCGGGATGCTGGTCAGTGTAACGTCTTACAGCACCTCTATTTATCTGATGTTTATTTTTACTGTATCTTTTTTTGCATCTGTAAGCTGTTCCTGTTGAGTACTTATCAAGCTCTTTGGACGTCTCGCTTAACCTTTTTAGGTCTGCCAGGCATTTTGCTCAATAATGGCCTGGTCGAAGGAGAAATTTCTTTTAAGAGTGATAACACTACCACAGGCATCAATTTTAACTTAACATCGACATAAGACTCTTGCGAGTCTACATTAGATGTATAGATTGGTTCATATAATTGGTTTGGAGGGCCATCAATTCGCGGTTCTTCAGGGACAATAGTAAGGTCTTGTGTGGCAGTTTTTCCCAAAGTCAGCTGAGTTATGGTGAACTGTCTTGCAACTCCATCCAGAGCTGCATTCGACTACATCAAACTGGCCAGTGAAAAGTAGCTGTCACACAGAAATAGGCGGGCCAGATTATTATCATCATTGGACAAATCAAAATGGCGCTTTTCATTCACTGGATGTGGATAAAACAGATACCGCAGTTCATTTACCCTCCAAAAGGAGACAGTAACTGTTTGACCCGTGAAAAGGAATCCGATATCTTTTTGATTTGCAGCCAATATGTCTTGTAATTTTTCAGTAAGTGACGAAACAGTGTCATGCTAATCATCTTTCGTTAGGAGATAAAGTGCATCGTAAATGTGCTCTAGTTGTAACAGAGAAACTGACTGATTCAAAACATGAATGACTGATGGTAATTCTTCTGGAAACAAGTACCACCCATAGCCAATACAAATCTCACTACACAGTGTTTTGTAAATGCAATCACCACTCATAAGGATTGCATCGATTGCATTTGTCGAAAAATGTCCACCAAGACTTTTCCATGCAAGGGCACAAGCAGAATTAGGCACACACTGAGCATTTCTACTCCATGTGAAGAGTTCATTGTTGCCCTGATGAAAGGACCCCTCGGTAACACAAAAATAAAATCTGTTGATGAGAAGCCATCGTAGAGAGTTAAAATGTAAAATTACAATTAAAGTAAATGGAGAGGAAGAAATTGGAAACAAAAAATAATATAAAGTCTCGAAAACAATCAGAAGAAATTTGTGATTGATTACTAATCACAATAAAAACGTATTAAATTAAATAAACGGGAGAATAAACCAAGAGTTTTGTTGAAAAATAGCGACGATAGAAGATTCGTATCACCCTGCAGTGAAAACGATTCAGTTTTCGATAGGGCAGAAAGCCAAACAATTGAACAGTTCAGTACTGAAGGTTTTTCAAGCGTGTAGAGGCCGTAGGGTGTCAGACTGAGGCATGGAAAGCGGCGTCATCCTTATATAACCTCGGTGGGACTTGTTTCAATCGACTGAGGGCCGTTCTACCAACCGTTCTAAAAACGTTTCTCGCAGACGCTGGAGTGACTCGTTTCAATCGACAAAGGCCCGGTTTACCAACTGTTCTAAAAACGTTTATCGCAGCCGCTGGAGGGTGCCTAAACTAACAAACAAATTCCGAAAATACAGCGTAAAAATATGATTGGCCTTTAGGCAACAAAAATGAATACAAACTGTTTTTATATATAGTTTAACTGTCCGTAAAGTTTTGTACACAATTTGAATACGTGTGAATAAGTGAGTAACATATTTTTGACAAAACTCAACTTTACCTACTTATTGTGAAAGAATGTATTATATATAAAGCATTTAAGTATATAATTTAAATATTCTATTAGATGTTGTCCAAACTAAATATTACAGCTTTAGTAAAAAAACATCAACTCTGCAAACAGGTCGGCGTTTTCAAGTCAACCATTTTGATTTTTTTTTTAGGTTATGAAAAGTTACAAATCATATTTTATAGCAGTTTTCGTAACAAAGTAGTTAAGTTAAATAGTGTGTACGGGTTTTAGGTTCTTAAATTATCGTAATACAGCAATAAAATACGAAAACCTAACAAAAATATAATTTTTTAAACGAAAAGTGAAATTTGATGATTTTTTGCATAGTTAATATCAGAAATACCAAAAACTTACTTCTTAACAAAATTGTAGGAAATGTAATTACAAATCTGAAGTATGCTGTCACCAATTCAAAATTCCCGCCCGCCATTTTAGATGATAACGGGTGATTATCCGTTGATCACAGGGGGCTTCCAATATGATCTGGCGGGGGGGGGGGGGTTCTATCTAAGATGATCATAAGAAATTACCTTAGTTTTTTATTGGATACTATCTAAGTTGATAACGGAAGCACGTATTCAAATTTATAAACTTTTTGTGAGGAAACGATTGAATATACCACAAAAGGTTAATGACACATTTCGTACAGAATTGAATTGTTAGTTTGAATATTTCATTAGGTGTTATCCAACTAATTATTACAGATTCTGTAAAACAATAATCTCAACTGTGCAAATAGGTAAGCGTATTTTCGTCAGCCATTATGATTTTTTTTTTTTTGTTATGGAAAGTGCAAAATCCAATTCTATAGCATTTTAGTAACAGAAAATGTTAGGGTAAATAGTATGTAAGGTTTTAGGTTTCTGGCTTCTTATATTATGATTAAATAGGACGATCTCTTCCAAAAAAATCACTTGTTTTCGACAAAACTTAACTTTACTGACTTTTTGCGAGGAAACTATAGTATGTACCTTTTGTGGTACATAGATTTTTGTATGTACATTACATTTTTTGTACAGCATCTAATTTTTAGGTTGAAAATTTCATTAGATGCTATCTAAACAAAATGTTACAGCTTCAGTAAGACAAAAACTTCAAGTCTGCAAACAGTACAGCAATTTCACGTAAGCCATTTTGAATTTTTTCTAGGTTATAAACAGTGAAAAATCAAAGTTTATAGCAGTTTGATAACAAAGTTCTAAACGTAAATAACGTGTAGGATTTTAAGTTTTTAGCACCTTTAAATCATTCTTAAATGGGAGGAACTATTCCAAAAAAATCACGTGTTTTCGAAAGAACTCAAGTTTACCGACTTTTTCTGAGGAAACTATTGTATAAAGCACAAAAACATACAGGACACTTTTTGTGCAGAATTTTCTTGTCAATTTGAATATATCGTTTGGTGTTAAGTAAACTAAAATTTAAAGTTTCAGTAAAACAAAAACCTCAACTCTGCAAAAAGATAAATGTTTTCACCACAGCCATTTTGGATTTTTTCTAGGTTATGGACAGTGCAAAATCGAATTTAATGGTAGTTTTGATAACAAATTTGTATAATTAAGTAGTGTGTAGGAGTTTAAGTTCTTAAATTATCGTTATAATGCAGTAAAATACGAAAAACAAAACAAAAATAACATTTTTTGAACAAAATGTGAAAATTAACGATTTTTTGCGTAGTTATTATCAAAAATACAAAAAAATGTTATCTGACCAAAATTGTAGGAAATTTAATTAGAAATCTGCAATATGCTGTCAGATTTGTTCTACAACCAACGGTTTGCTCACAATTAAGCCGTTAGTAAAACTCTGCACACAATTCAAAATTCCCGTCCGCCATTTTGATTTTTTTGGAGGGTTAAAAATTAAAAAAATTTAATTTTCGGAATTTTTCCGTCAGTTGCTCAGCAAAAGCTACAAGTATGCCAAATTTCAAGTTTCTAGCTCATCTGGAAGTGGGTTAGAATTTGTATACGTGAGTGAGTTACACATGCGGCTTAGATTAGATAGATTTTCTTTGTAGGGGATGTTTTACTTTTTCGAGTTTTTACTAGGCTGGGTTTGAGACGTTTTGTCATTCTAAGTTTGGAGAAATGTGGCTTTCAACAATTTGGTCCTGTTTCTCATTACTTTTATCAGTTTGACAGTCTGGATTCTGCAAGTCTATAACTTTTATTGTGCTAGAGTTTGAGTCTGTTTCCTCAGTATAGCCCTCGAAGCTGTCTTCTACTTTCTCGTAGGTGTCATTTTCTGTTGACATTTGATTTAGGTTTAGGTGTTTCAACATTTCCCTGGTCAGAGCCCAGGCCCCGTTTTTGTTTAAATGAATCCCATCTGCTGCTATGCAGTCTGTTTGAATTTTTTCGTTTAGGCTTATATAATTTACTTTGAGTTGTCTGCAAAGAAAGTTGTAGGCATCATTTACGTCATCTATATCTCTTTTACGAATGTCGGCCCTGTAAATTATTTCATTTATAAAAAAGGTTGTGTTTGGCGACCTTTTTTGTAGAGCCTCTACCGTCAGCCATAAAGGGCGCATTACATGGTTTGGAGTTTTAGAGTTTGGGATGTTATTTGTACCGGCATGTATGACTACCACGCTTGGTATGCTTTGCATGTTACTTAGTTCTCTACTGATGTCTTTAATTTGACCACCTGGAATCACTTTGGTCACAATTTCAGTATGAGACTCTTCGGTTATCATTTTTGCTGCATCTCTGATCATCGAGTCCCCGATGAGAAGGATTTTGTTGTTGTCAGATCTAGGTTTTTGTGCTGGAGAAATTTGACTATTACTATTTTTAGTGGTAAGTTTAGGCCTAATAGGGTTTGGGGATTTGCTGGGTTTAGTGTCATGTTGTTTATTTGGTCTGTTGGCAGTTTTTGGGCTGGTTTGAATGTTTTCGGTTTGTAGAGTTTGATCTGATTTTGTGGTTGCTGCAAATTCCTGGATGACCTTTTCTAGGCTAAATATAACCTCCATTTTTTTAGCTACAATCTCATTTAATTTTAGGTTTTGCTGTTTTTTGTCTTCAAGTTGGTTTTTTAAGTCTTGGATGTCTTTCATTAATAGGTCAATAACTTTTTCATATTGTGGGTGGGTTTGAGTGTTTACTATTTGGGTAGGCCTAGGGCTCATTGAAATCTGCTTCGACAGTCTGAGGTCAGAGCATGTTTTACATATCCAAGTTAGTGGAAAGTTACTATCTTCTATTGCCTTATATTGTTTTGCGGTTATTCCAATGCATTTTGCGTGATACCAAACATCACAGTCACACAGCACAGCCTTTTCACCATCTTTTACCTCCTCCTTGCAAATATTACATGAGTATTGGGATTCTGCAGAATTTTGAACCATTTTCTATCTCTGTAGGAAAGGTCGGGTCTATGGAGTGAGGTATAAAGTAGGTGGGTATTATTATTTTTGTTGGGAGTCAAGGACTAGGAATTTATTTATTTAATTATTTTTGGTCTAGGCTAGGGCCTAGGCTTACCTATCAAATTTTGCACTTTGTTTAGTTTTATGCCCAATGTTCTCACGTTTAAGTCTTTGTATTAGCAGGCTATTCATCAGTTTATTGGCTTTAGGCCATAAGTTTTTTATGTTTGGGCCTAACTTTTTTTTTTTATTATTTATTTTTACTATTTTTTGGGGGTTTTTATATTTTATTATGTCTTTTCTTATTTACATTCCCTCAGTGTTTGTCGTTTAGTTTCATTTAGGGATGTTAGAGTCTCTTTAAAAAAAAAAAAAATGGTTTAGGCTAGGCCTAAAGTTTATGTTTATTATTTTTAGGTTTTTGTTTTTCAATTTTTTTTTGGTTTTTTATTTTATTTTATGAGTTTTAGATCATTTGTTTCACCACTCCCTCAGTAATGTTTCTTTCAAGTGTTTAAAAAACGTGAAGATTTAATGACTAAATATTTTCATGATGCAACAGAGATAATCTCACTCTACAAGTCAGAAATTTAACACATACCTTAATTTTAGATGTTTTCTTACGTGCTCCAGGAGTGTAGTAAGTGCCAGAGTATGTTATGCAATATAGTTGAAAGTGTAAAATGAATTTGGTAGGGGATTATCGATCTTCTTTCTTCTTTGAGTTGGTTCTGGAAGCGTGGATAATGGCGGTTGATGGCGTTCTTTCCAAGTTGCGGAGGTAAGTTGCTTTTAATTTCAAAGTGTGTGCGAGAAAAATGAAATCTTATTGCCCCGTTTGAACTTCAATATCTAATTATTATAATTTCAATAAGCTTGAGTGATACAGATTTAATTTTAACTATAAAACACTGTAAAAACTGAGGAGTGGTGAACATGAACAAGACGTCCATCCAACTCCAGTGCTGCCAAAAAATTATGTTATATTAAATGTTCCAGTTGTCTCCAATCAAATTATAAATTGTTGCCATGAGACGAAAATGTTCAGGCCAGAATGCTACTTTTAAACATTTACTCTTAAAATTGGTCGGTAGCGTAGTTGGTCCAATCCCAGCTTCATGTGCTAAAGGTTCTCAGTTCGATCCCAATCAGAATCAATACATTTTGAGAAGGATCAGCTGATAATCACCGGCTGTTCATTTGTCATTGGGCTATTAATTAATGACACTTTCTAAGGAATAGTCGGCCTTAGTTTGTAACAATGACTACATTCACTCATCTACACTCATCACACTCATTCGAAATCCATATTCGCCTATATCTTGACGATCGGCGTCTTATGAATAAATAAAAAAATAAAATAAAAATGAAACATGGTCAGACCTCCAAAATTATCATAATTTTGAAAAAAAATTCAAAAGCTTTATTACAACTTTGAATTATTACTATAGTATAGCTATTCCGTAAGGGTAAAATTGGCACACAAAAGATCTGCTGCGAGACCAGTGCTCGATGAAGCAACAATACATAACAAAGGAAGAGTCCGGTATTTGTATGTTAGGTCTAAAGAGCTTCATTTAACCAACCCTTTGCGATGTGATTTTCGGCAAGTAAAACGAGAGTACAGAACAAAAGTGCCGGGCTAAAAAGGATTAGATATCTCACTCAGTGGTGAACTCTTCCAATGTGACAAAGGTGTTGTGATGGGTAAATAAAGATCATAGATCTTAATGGAATTCACATAATGAAATCATACTCCTTGTGAGTGACGAAAGTGAAATTTTAAAGAATCCATCTAATGTACTAAACTCCTTTTATGATTTTTTTCTTCTGTGGTTAAGAACATTACTTGGCTGGTTCTTCATAAGGTGAAACATGACACGTTCCAGTTACATTATATTTTTCTTAGTCCATTTAGGAATAAGACCTTATAAGCACAGTAATAGAACTGAAACCCTATACATCAGCGGATGTGGACAAAATCTCTACTGCACTGTTAAAACATATAGTACATATAATTAGTTATATATCATAGTTCAATATGTCTTTTGCTTGTGGTAAGTTCCTAAGGGAGTATTAAACCTCTTCATATGGCAATAAATTGAACTGTTATCAGTTAACGACCAATTTCCATAATTTCCACTTTTTCTAAGGTCAAATTATTGCCGTCAAGAAATTGCTTGAATTCCTTACTCAGAACAATATAATAACTGCATTTCCGTTTTGCTTCACAAAAAAATAGATCCAAAGTTGATGCAATATTTTCTTTTCTAACATTCATTGTCAATGCTCGGGATTCTAGGAAGAGGCTCTCAGAGTGTTTTATTCTTCTTGTTCCTTGGCGTTGGAGTCAAGCATATTCATGGGTAGCGTCTTTTTTTCAGTGACCATAATGTTGCTGTTCAGCTGCTTTTCAAGAACGTAGATGGATGGGTTGAGCCATTGATTTTAGTCAGTGATTCTAAATGTAGGAGTATTCCAGGGCTCTGTCTTGGGACCCATCCTCTTCCTACTGTTCATTAATAATCTGCTAAACATTCCCTACTATTGTCGTGTTTGATTGCAGATTATACATCCTTCGCCATTACGTCACCAAATTGCAGAGTTTATATCCAAAGCTACTATGGAAACCAGACTTTAAAACAATGGTTTGATTCGAACCTTCATGTCCCAAACACGGCCAAAACCCAATTCATTAAGTTTTCCAATAATAATAGGTCTTTGGCTGTGAGAGGATTCTCTCTCTTCATTAACGAAATCAGATTTTCAACACTCTAAAGCCGTTAAATTATTGGGTGTTGTGTTGGATAAGAATATGAAGTTTACTAAACACAACAAAGACCTTGTTTCAAAGGAATTCTCGTCAGGTATTTTTATGATACATAGACTGTCATCAGTTACTCTTGCTCACTGCCTATAATGGGTCAGTACATCCGCACACAAGTTACGGTGTTTACTCTCTAGGGACTCTAGTGTACTCACACAGGTATTCTCTTCAGACTCAAAAAGAGAGCTATCAGAGATTTGTTTTGTAAGTATTACCTCCAATCCTACAAATAGATCTTTATAAATAATAAAATTTTGCCATTTCAATCTCTATATATATTTTGAGTGTATTAAATTAAAAAAAAATAAATAAATAAACAAAAAAAAAACACTAATCTGTACTTTCAGGTGGGTTACGCATGGATATGATATTCGTAAATAAATACTAGCTGTACTCGCGCAACGAATTGGGGGAATTGTAAAGTATTTGAACAATAAACTTTATTAATTGTTATGGAAGATAAATTATATAATTTTGGACACCTCGAATATAATGTATACTATTACAGTGCTTACTACTTTATAAACAATGTTCACACTTCTATTCGTTTTTGGACAAATTTTCATTTTAATATCCTTAAATAAGAGTGCTTTGGATAGTGCGACATAAAGCTGTCTGTGGCTAAACACAGGTTCTGGTAGGTACAGTCCTATACGGTCTAAGGTCTGTCCCTGAGCCACGAATCTTAGTTCTCCCTCATCCTCCAATTGGCATAGAAATATGCCATCCACTTTCCCTACAGGTTCAAATTAAAATATAGCACATAGCTTCACAGTGCATAGGCTACTGCCAAAATCATTTTTTTTTTTAATTTAAGGCCTCCATCTTTAGGGTACACTGTTATACTTCGATTAGAGGGCGGAGAACACAGTAGCAATCTCTGTTATTGCATTGGCCCTGTGGAGTTCTTGGTAAAATATTTGTTATACCAAGGAAGAAAAAAATCATTGGAGGAAAATTATAAATTGATTGTTGTAAACGAGAAGATGTCAAGGACAAGAACGTTTTAAGCAACAAATGGGTAGGCTATTCACAAAGAAGGACAATGGAAAATATAAAGCTCGACTTGTCCTACGAGGTTTCGACCAAGTGGAAGGCATTGATTACGAAGAAACATACAGCCCGGTAGTCAGCAATGCATCGCTCAGACTTAGGTTTGCGCTAGCAGTAAAGACAAACCTTCAATTGATGCCTACAACATTCCTGATACGTTGGACATTTTCAATGTGTCGCATGCAGTGCTCAAGAGAGGTCTCAACTCCTTACCTACAACTTGATGGATGATACACCTGTGTCCATATTATAGTCCTGGATATCCATTTTCACATTGTTAGTCATATTTATTTTAAAAAAGTATTATTTATTAGTTTGTTATTGTTATTATCATATTGTATTATTGTTGTTGTTTCAAATGAATTATTATCTAAGCCTCTTCAGCTTATTTCACTTTAATTTTTTCGTTTTACTATATAGTCACTATTGTTGTGTTTATGAAAATTGTGTTTATAAAGTAGTAGTGTGTAATTAACTGTAGGTACAACATAGTCAGCTTGTTACACTTGTATCTTAGATGTATGTAGTTAGTATCTTAGATCACTATGTATGTAGTTAAGTTATTTTTTCAATTATGTATTGGTTCTGCAGTTGAAATAAATAAATAAATAAAAAATCAACGATAAATATAATAAAGTACCCTTTTATTCATTTTTTATATATATGTATAAAATATATATAAAAAATATATATATATAAAATGAATAAAAGGGTACTTTATTATATTTATCGTTGATTTTTTATTAATAGTAGCCCTAATGTGAACTAGTTTATACATAAATAAATAAAAATATGTCTACTTTGCGTGTTGTATAGGCAATGAGACACAGTTTTAAATAAACAGTTTCCGTCACTATTGCTTATCACTACGTTTGATGTCAATGTAAAAACAATAAACAAATTAAATATAAAATAGTATAAATTACAATAAATCCTCTTCCGACTTTATCAGCTAACCTAAATATCAAACTAACAAATTAAATATATTTAATCAATTATTTATTACTGTTCTTACTGTTATTAAATTGAATGCTTAAAAACACCTGATTTAAAAACTCTTATGACGTCAACAAAATAAACTAAACATTGAACAAACAAAATACAGTTATCATAATTTAATTATTTTTGAATGATGAGATATTTTGAAAATTCCTTTACATCAACAACAAACATAAATAACAGACAGCCAAAGTTGGCTTAAATGTTTTGGAATTTGAGCTTCCTACTTATGTTTCAAATATTGAAAGAAACAGCTGTTTCACGTCTGAAAAGCGTAATTTTAAAAACGTGTTAAAATGCATCTGACGTCTGCTGGACTTTTTAAATATTAAAATTGATATTATTTAAAACAGAGGGTTTAAGTTTAAAATATGACTTCAACATTCCATGCTACGCAAAATTACCTTCAATACAAAAGAATTTTCGTTGAAATCCGTCCAGGGGTTGCCTCAAAAACTCAGTGAACAAAAACATTACATTATTTTAAATATATAGATACAGGAAAAATACGTTCATCAATCAATTGCATAGGCTTTGCTCAACTTATGATACAGAGCATGTGTGCGATCTACTGAGGTTCGTCGTCCAGGATGGCTGCAGGCTTTGGATGGAAGTCCTCAGGCCCATCCCTCCTTACTATTTCCGCGATGGATGGTTTGTCGGAAACAGTAGCAGCCTCGAAGAGCTTCCGAGAAGTTGCAACCACATAGGCAACCAACATTGATACTTGAAGACCGTTCTGAATCAATGTGTTCCGGACGAACCAACGTTGTAGGGACATGTATCTAAGGGACTTATTCTGAACAGTCTGAAGTTCTTCCTATTTGTTCGGCTGCAGAGAGCTCATCAAGCTGTACAGGCATACATCATGCATGAACTGATGGTCGCCATGAAAATGGTCAGCTTAGCACCTACAGGCAGCTTCGACTTCCAGCCGATGAGAGAGTTGAGCATGCCCATTAGCTGCTTTGCTTCAGTAAACTTCTTTGATGCGTACTCGTTGAAACTAAGCCTGGAATCAAGAGTCACGCCAATATATTTTACAGTACGCCTCCAGGCTGTGGATTGGCCGTCTAGAGTGAACGGCGTCGGTTCAGCCCGAGGCAACCCCCTTTTCTTCCTGAAATATATGGTATTACTCTTTTCGGTTTTTATGGCAATCCTCTACTTCTCAAGCCATGGTTAGAGCGCGTTCATCTGCTACTGCATCACTGTATCTGCCTGAGCAGGCAATGCACTACGACACATCAGCATGGTATCGTCAGCATCCAAAGACAGCGATACCCAGTGGATAAGCGGCACCATCCACTTTATAAACCGATCCAATGGGATTCTTATTCCATGAGAATGTGATGACGTCATATTTAGTAACATTTCGTGTCATGGCATTGCTCACACACCAATCATTAATACATTGGTTATTATACAAACGATGAAACGCTGTAGAGCTTCATGATGTTGCATCAAGCGAATCCTCTAGTTCACTCTAATGTCATCAGCGAACATTGAGAAATGTGTGGAAATAACATAATTGATATCATTAATACAAATATTAAACAGTAATGAGTCCAGGTCAGACCCCTGGGGTCTCCAGACTATATACCAAAAGTCATGGAAGTCGAACCATTGCATTTTATTATATGTCAACAAGGTAGCTTTTCAGGCACATCAACAGTGCACTGCAAACTTCATAAACCTCCAGCTTTGCTTCTAGGATTTCGTGGTTGACTTTGTCAAAGTACTTTGTGAAATCTAGATATACAAAATAAATTGTTGTAGACTAAAATAGTTTTCAAATTCGATTTTAGCGTAAAATCCACCCCAAAAGCGAAACATTATGGTAACATCACGTTAAGTTAACGGACGTAATGAACAAAAGATTGGCAAAAAAGATGGATCTGTTCATTTTTAATTATATTTTTCCCGTTTTTTTTTTTTATTCTTTATTTTATACATTGCCTTCCTGTCCTACCAATTTCTTTAATAACGTTATAATAAATTTCTCATGTAAATAACTTCATGTTAATTGATTTATTAGTGTTGTTGATCTAGTATGATATTATAAACAGGCTGTGTCGATATTGCTTGTTATTATTTAGAACTAATGGATTATTTTGTTCTAAATAAGGGGGAACAACTTTTATTCATTGTTGATAATATGTAAAGATTTATCGGCTTTGTTTAGATAATTTGTGTTTGTAGTCATAGATATTTTATGATTTTAAGGCGAGTGTATATGCAATACAGTTTGTCATATTGCCAGTTGCCCCAACTAATTGAATACTAAGAAAAAAAATTGTACCTGTACCGCTGTAAACAAATATCGTATAAACAAATAAATTCACTTCCCACATACATTACTGTAATTTTAAATCATCATCATAACCCAGATCAGTATCTTTTTTACGTATTTTATGATTGAACTAAAGTTATGGAGTGAAGATATTTATTTAGTTTTTTATATTAATTAAATTATAGTTCTTTCAATTTCAGATATCTGCACAACACGATCTAGTGGCTTTTGTAAGTCTTGGGTAAAAAAAGGAACATAGAAAAAAGTAAAAACAGACGACAGTGAAGTTATGAATGGTATGTATCATACGTAGTATAGTGGTTGTAAATTATAATAAATAATTCATTTGAAGTTATTTTCAGTTTTTAATGAAAGTATTTATAGTTACATTAATTTCTTTATTCATTGACTTATTGTTCTAGCCCAATTATTTGTTCTTGTTATGTACTGTATTAGTGCACCCAGCAGTATGTATAACTTTCAGTCAGTCCTAATCCTAGTTATAGATAGGACTAGGCCCTCCTACAGAATAGATTTTTAAAAATATTAAAGTGACACATTTTTGTATCACTTTAAGTTAGAGTAGGCATAT